>JAFEMH010003439.1:0-265927 GCA_022495995.1 Adenophora triphylla var. japonica
TTTTCCCAAAAAAATTGAGTCCTTATACAAGTAGGGGGTCAGTGTGCAAGGCGCATTGTTCATGTCGTTCCGATTTTTGTAATACATATAGTGTAATAATGATAAATGAATTTCCTTTCTTTTCCAAAGTGGAACATCAAACTTAGTTGTGGGTTTTTTTTCTTTTTATATGTTTTGAAACATTATTTAGATAAGTTAATAAAGTGGAATGGAGTGTGTAACCGCCTGAGATAAAGAGAGGTCTGCGATTGATTCTTCACAAATTGATCTCTGATCGGCCTAAATTCCTCCATATACCTCAACCGTCGAATAACTACCCACCTTCTCAGGCCAAGTAACTGCCGGGATGCAAATAAGTGGCTAGGATTAAATCTCATAAAGCAATCCTACCTGGGCCTAAAACTAATTTCTCAAGCTTAACCCTCACTACTTTCCCACCTCGCCATCAATTGCGCATTCCCACTCCTCATCGCCTTGCACACCGGGTCGTGTGCCGAGAGAAAAGTGTTTCGTGTTTCGTTTTCTTCATCGCGTTCTCTAAATTCACAAACACACATAGCTTTACTAATAGCCTTCCTCCACCACTACATCGCCGATTTCTTGTTAAGTGAATAAAGTATTTTTTATTAGTATATGATGTGCATTTCCTTCTCTTGGGCAACTGGAAAGTTGATTTTAAATTGGTGTATTTTCATTCTTCTTCATCCATCCTTAACTGTGTAGGGTTTCTCCTCAACTTTTCTCGCATTTTATGGCGTGTCATCATGATTAGGAGCGAGTGTAGGATGCTTTATCTCATATAACACGCAAGTTTCAAGAAACCATTTTCCAAAAAAAAAAAGTCCTTATACGTAAGTGGTCGTGTGTAAAAGTGCTCATTGTTGTTGTTTCGATTTTTGTAATACACGTGAGTAATATGATAAATGAATTTTCTTTTCTTTTTCTAGGTGGAAATCACCGTAATTAGTTGTGTTTTTTTCTATATGTTTTGAAACAATATTTAGATAAGTTAGGTTATTATTATTCCTCTCGTTACTTCGAAACAATTTTTAGATAAGCAATTTTTAAATGGATTAGTTTATTTACCATTATCTCCCAAATTTCCAGTAAATAAGATAGTTTCGAAGGAAGTTTCGACACTATAATCACTCTACTCATATTATGAAAATGAAACTTTCCTAATGCGGGTGTTTATCGATAGTCCAAGTTTAATTCTTTTAGTTATTATGATCTCGAAACTAATTCTGTGTAATGAATTTATTTTATACTCCCTCCCTCCGTCCCAATAAATTTTGACATTCATTGTGGGATGGGGGTAGTAGTTAGATTGGTATCTAAAACTGGATCTAAAAGGTGAAAATAAATTATTTTTATCTCTTGTAGATAGTATTTGAGTTCGGCTAATATATGTTGATGTTTAAATTAGTAATCGAGCTCCTTCCTCTAAGGGACAAGATCGAGACGTGACACTAATATGGATTAGATGTCAATTCAACTTTTACCGTGAGCTTAACGCAATTTCAATGCCAGTTTCACTATAGACTTATGCTATTCTACTATAAGTGTCATTATAATGATATATTATAAGGTCCATTTTATTACATTTCATTTGATGGTATTAATGATGTAATTTGAAAGAGGCAACTACTGAATTGCATTTCTAATGCCACAGATGTTGCAAGAAGTGCTTATGACATTGTGATTACTAAACTCGGGCTAGGGTGATTATCAATTAATTGAGAATCAATATAAAAAACTATCTATGAGGCTTGCAGGTCATAAAGAAATGTCCAACTTACCTCAGTGTGTGTGTGTGTGTGTGCACCATTTCGATTGCTATTGTATGTATTCTTGCTGGATATATTTTTGGGAGAGTTTAGGATATGAGCTTTGCAAACACGGGTGCAGGGATCACATGTATCAATTGAGGAAAAAGATCAGATGATGAGGAGTTTGGAGAGTAATAATACATGGTACATGAGATTGAAATTGATGATTTTGAGCATTTGACTTTGACTAAGCAAGAAGGCACTTTTAAAAGATACATGTAAATCATATTATAAATATATCATGAATACACGTTTATGTTTGTTACTTTTGTTTTCTAAAGATATCTTAAATCAGATAAGGTTGCTTGCGATTTAATAGAAATTGACATTTTACTATTAATCCTTAATAGTTATCAAATGCTTTTTAATAACTGTTATTTTCCCCACTTCTTCCTTTTTTAAACTGTTTTCGTGTTATTTGCACGGGCATTTGAGTATTAGTAATACCTAATTGTAATAAAATGACAAACTCATCAATAAACTTGTAACAAATAAAAATTCAAATTCGATAACCACGTTTATGTTTGTTACTTTTGTTTTCTAAAGATATTCTTAGATCGATAAGGTTGCTTATGCATTTAATTGAAATTGACATTTTACTAGTAATCCTTAATAGTTAGAGCGTGTCTTATGAAAACGCGTTTTCCCGCATTAGGAAAACGTGTTTTGGGTTTCCCGTATATGCTAGTGCCAGCTAAAGTTACAAAGTGCCAGCTGTGACAAAAGTGCAAGATGTGTAACAAAGTGCCAATAAAAAAAGTGCCAGTCCCAGTTTAACAAAGTGCCAGTGTAAACTGGCACTGGCACTTTGTTAAACAGGCAATGACACTTTTTACACGGACACTTTTATATACATGAGCTGGCACTCTTCACACTGACACTCTGTTTCACTAACACTGGCACTTTGTTACACTAACATTTTTGCTGGCTCTCAAAAACACAAGCACTGGCATTCAAAAACACATGAACTGGCATTCAAAAACACATGAACTGGCACTCAAAAACACATACACTGGCACTTAAAAACACGGATAATTATTTTTGCTGGCTCTCAAAAACACAAGTACTGGCACTCATAAACACATGCACTGGCACTCTAAATCACGTGCACTGGCACTCCAAATTACATGCACTGGCACTCCCTATCACCGGAACAAAATCAACAAAGCTGCATCTCCATACTCGTTAATTTCCCTAATTCTGGCAACTCAAGATTCTTTGAACAACCCAATTACAATCTAAGCATAAAGAAATATCACGACATAGAGCAACCAAACTGTCCGCCGTGAGGCCAGGTCTTGACGCGAGCGAGAAGTTTTCCATGGATAAAATCTAATCACCAAAGGTACGATCAATTGAAAACCTGGATTTTGGAATCGAATCCGATTCCGAAGACTTCCTTCAACCCACGAGCGTATTGTTCGCTGTGATTGTTGTTGTTGTTGTGATTGTGGTGGGGAGGAGGGGACGAATTAGGCCGGCGAGGAAGGGGATTGAGGTCGCCGGCTGATTTGGATGTGAGGGAGAGGATCAGCGACGGCTTGGCCCAGAGGGAGAGTTTGCGTTAGAGAGAGAGTAGTGAGAGAGAGCTGCGAGTAGAGAGAGATGGAAACGACGTTTTTTTAAAAACACGTTTTTCTAATCTTTAAAAACGCGTTTTTAGCAAGTTTTGGCTAATAGTTATCAAATGTTTTTTAATAACTATTATTTTTCCCACTTCTTCCTTTTTTTTAACTGTTTTCGTGTTATTTGCACGGACATTTGAGTATTAGTAATACCTAATCGTAATAAAAAGCATAAACTCATCAATAAACTTCAGAACAAATAAAAATTCAAATTCGATAATCAATTCAAATATATTGACCCAAGCTAACTAAATTACAATTTGCCGTTAGAATGAGATGGAAGGCAGCCCCAACACACAAAACAAACAATGTTGTCCACTCTCAGTAGTACAACCACTAGGGTCTTTACCTTCATCAACTGCGCCCATTTCCGCCCTGCTAAAACCCTCCTCAACAACACCCACATGGACTCCCGACCCAATTCCCTTCTCCCCGTCGCCTTCTCAACTCTATCTCTTCCAACGCAAACAGATTCCAATGGCAATGACGAACCCACCACGATTAGTCTCCTCGAATGGCAGTCATGGGGCACCAATTCCCCAATACCCATCTTGGTTCATGAAATTGTAAAGGAGATGAAGGGTTTTGAGGTAGAAAATGATGCCCAGATGAGCTTTGGTGGTCTTGGTGGCAAACTCAAGGTCAAATGATGATTGAATTTATTTTCTATACATATTTTTATCAAACTCGTTAATCTTTCTTTGTAATTGATTTGATTTCATTTGATTTTGTGTGTCTTGTTTTATTTTTGCTATTTTATTCAAGACTGAGTTTTTCACAATGGATTTGGCTTAATTAGATCAAACTATGTTTTCTTACACTGGGATGGATTAGGAAATGCATTTGAATTAGTTTTATTTGGAGGGTCTTGTTTGATTACTGCATTGTATCACGGTTGAGTTTTTCACTATTGGGTTCAATTTAACTATGTTTTCCTACCCTGATGGAAAGATTGGGTTTCCTAGTATTTGTTGGGATATGGGTTGATATATACGAACACACGGTGAATTGTAAAGAGAAGAGAGGTCTTTAGAAAGAGACTGCTGCAATGAGGAAGCGTACTGAAGAATGTCTGAGTTTGAACCTAGTGAAGAGCTCAAGTTTGAATTTCAATTTGGGAAACATGGTTAATCCTCTGTTAGACTAATCAACAGGCCTACTCACTGCGTTGTTTTCAGGTTTGAAGCTAATGCTGCCATGAAAAAACTGGCTTGAACCATATGCCACCGTCATCAGACCAATATATTGATATCCAATTGACATACTGCAAGAATCAGCTTAATATTCCATGCAAGGATAAGTTCTTTATCAGTTGTAGGATTCTGTTTCTATATGTAGCATGTGATGCAAAGAATTTTAGGATATTCCTGTTTAGTATGTCGATGGTGGAAGTACTATCTACATTTAGGGCGATTCACACATAAAGAAAAGGAGGAATATATTGAGCTGTTGCAGGTGAAAGTGAAAGAGCATAGAAAAACTTTTAGGAAGGTATTAGAGCGATTGGTTGTTTCAAGAAGCGGGAATAACTTTGCCTGAGACACCGTTAGTTCTTAGCCCCCAATTTTACTTATACGAGTGTTTTAGGGTCAAGGGTGGTCTGATTTTTTAGATGTCTTGTATTTCATCTAATATTCTATATTCATCAGCCTCTCTATGTGCTGTAATTTAATCAGTTACTTTTTTTCCTTTCAATTCTATTCCATTTTTGATAAGAAAAAATATTTTTCTCGATACACATAAAGGAATTTTATCAGAACAAGATCACTTACAAAATGATGGAAAAGATGTCCATCTAAAGAGAAAAAAAGATCATAAGTAAAACATTAAACTAAAGCAGTACCCTAGTGTCTCTTCAATTCATTAAACAATAATCCTTTGAAAGCACCGCTGGCATATGCTCAAAGAGATAGCGATAAGAAAAGAATATTATGGATGAAATAAGAGAATTTTCTACTTATGGGTGTGCAAATTAGTTGTAGACCAAATCGTCTCACTCGTATACGATTCTTCAGACTACGATCTCTAACTCAATGATGCCACACATAACTTTCTTTCTTCATGTTATTTCTATCAGATACCAATAACTAAGGTAGCGCTATCCAGATACATGTTTGTATGTGTTAGATCCCTTTTTGTTTGTTTTCTTCATAATGATTATATTGGTTCATTTTTGATGAGCGAGTCTTTACATTCATTATGTTTTGAATAATCCACTCCTTCCTTTGCCATTATGAATGACCATTTTCAAATAAACTTCTCCAAAAATGCATGCCCATTTTCTAATGAAGTTACCGCGTACGACTTTCAATTTTGCCAACAAATGTGTACTTGCAATGATGTAATGTGAGCATAAACGCTCAGCATATGTACGAAATCAATTTCTTAAAACTCCTCAAAACTATAAAAATAGACACTCAACTTGGATGGAGGGAGTTTTAAACCAAATAAAAGGGTGCTTTGTTTACTATTTATCTATTTTATCATCTACCAGTTACAAAAAATTGGTAAAGTTGGGGACAAATCTGTATTTTGAAGAATTTAGGTTGCACAATTTGATGACTCCTCGATTAAACAATCAGTGCTTACCTTGTAGTTATCATACTTGTTATCACACTCTAGTAACAGTGGCGGACCTAGGAGCTAATCAAAGTGGGTGTACAAATTACATTATAAAGCATCAAAATGTAATTGTAATAAATATTAATGCCACTTGTTGGACTCGAACCAAAGACCATTAAGTTAAAATAAGCATTTTACCACTAAGCTAGCAAAGTTGTTTGTCAAATTAGTGCATTCTGCACACATATATATATATATATACAAAAATATTTTTCTATTAAATTTTAAAAAGTAAATGGGTGCACTGCCACCCATTATCATAGATTTGTGTCTGACTGTCCGCCTCTGCCTAGTAAAGAAATCTGCACTTCCCGGCAAAATAATGCTATAACCACTACTAATGAAACCATTACTTTTGGGAGGAATGATAGTTCGACATGAAATTAAAATTACTAGACAATTATTGCAGTTGTTGCATATGTTTGTTAGAAGGGCGTGTATATATAATTTTTCCTTTTGCTTTGGAGATTTTGTTCTAGTCAATTTTATCATGCAACTGAACGCACCTTCGTCCCAACTTGGGTATATATGATGGAAAATAAGTCATCCATACTACACAGTGTCATTTTCCTATTGGGGTTTCTGTTTGGATGTGCGACACTAAGCTATGCCCCGTGTCATTTATGGGGATCATCTCGCAATTCTTCTTTTGGAACCTAGCTACGCTACGTATAGTCCCGCAATTGCGCCACATGACTAACCTCACTATTCCGGTCTCCAATCCACTACTCCTCGATGATTCTCAAAATGTGGAATAGGGAATATTGCATGACCTTTTGTAATCGCGGAAAATACTTTATAACTACTGACTTACAAATGCGGGAAACATCGCATCGTTGAAAAAGGACGCGTACGTGGATGCATACGCGGGTAAATGGCGCGTCTGCAGGAAAATGAGACGTAAGAAAGAAAAGAGTGCATACGTGAGAAAATATTGCTTATGGGAGAATAGAGTGCGTATACGGGAAAAGGCGCATACGCGGGAATAGTCCTTGCTTTAAGCAAACTGGCATAAAACTCTCTTAAGGGGAAATATATAGCACACGGGAATATCATGCGGTATGTACGCCCTATGACAGAATAGAAAAAGTATTCAGCCTGTAAAAGCGGGTCATGTATCTAACAGTTTCTCTTATATAGTATTCGCACATCTAATTTTAGTTCTTGTAAAATTTTCTTATACTTGGTACCTTCTGTCCATACTGCTATCCAGGGAGACTTCAAAGTGCAAGAGGATAAGAAGCACAGAGCTAAATATCTGGCTTTGGGTGATTCTGAACAAAAACTCCAGTTTTTTTCTGCTAGACAAATAGCATGCCGCTTACTTGGGAGCAGGGGTTACCTTTGTCAGACGGTATGTGGTTTGCTTGTGATTTTTTTTAGAGAATTTTCTTTGAAGTTTTTTTTTTATATTATCTTCAGTTTTCCTTATTTTCTTTTGCAGATTAACGCAATTTGTATGTAAATAGTTGCTAACCATTTTATTTCTTGAACTAACTGCCATTCTTTTCCTCTCCTTCCCCCACCCCTGTTTTGTGGTCATAATGAGAGATTACACAGTATTAAGATGTATGACTGTGATTGAGGATCATTTTAGAAACTACATTATGACTGTAATTGGAATTCGTTTTTTGATCAGCAGACTAACTTTTAAGTTATTTTTCTTGAGAGATAAATATAATAACTAATAATGTATCCTTGGTTCTAAAGAAAGTTCAATGAAAAGGAAACTGAAAGGGAAAGGACAAATAGAAGCATCTTTGTTAAGAAGAGTTTATTTTGGCACAAAACTCGAACTAAGTGTAAGATAAAATTCAAGCATGAAAGACCATACCCGATGCTTGTATGCTCTTCTTAGCATTTTCATTTCAATTCATTTTACATAACCATATCTTCCCTTTATTTCTCTAAGATCGGAAACTAATCGAACAATATGATTCTTTACTTAGCACAGGTATATATATTAGGGTTAGGAATGCCACTCACAATAATGTATGATAGCGTCCTATTTTAGATGATAGGTGATGTACTAATTGCTGTAGTAATCCCTTGACAGATTGTTGTTGGGTTATCAAGTATATTTCATTCAAATTTAGCTCCTTGTATTAAGCAACTGATTGAACTTTTTACATAGGATATGGTGGAGGCAAATTATTAGGCAACAAGTATGCATTTCTGTAAAAAAGAAAGTAAAAACCAAAAGCCTATTTCTACGTCTAATACATAGTACAGTATGTGCTCAGATGTTTATTTTCCCTCCCAGGTTCATATTTACAATTGGTCTTAATATACTTCCTGAATTTTATAGTGCTGGCTTCCCCGGGAAGATTGTATGTGCTCGAGAGTTGTACACTGCTCCCTTTGGCGAAGAGTACGGTTTTGGTTATATATGCATCCAAAGGTATAAATGTTTTCAATCATTTCAGCTATCAAATTTTCAGAGCTTCTATTAAGTATTATGTAATGGGCTTTCTTTTGTAGGATTTTCTAAGACAGAACAACACAGGAAAGGTGTTATGGGAAGTCTTTGGTGTCCAAGCTGCTACTTTATGCATATATGGAATACCCGAACATGAAGACATTATGTGGGATGCTTTCAGAAGAGCAGGTTCATATTGGTTTGTTATCATATATTCCTATCTACTATGTTCCAGTATCCCAAGTTGCATATAAGTATGATTTGATTAATGGATTCAGTGCATGCCTATGGTCACAATGGTGTATGCCGTGTGATTATCATCTTAAGCTCACTACTAATAGTCTTGCCAATAAAGTTAGGTCCTTCGACCATTTTCAGTATGAAGAGAACACTATATTGAATCAAGAGGTTTCTGATGGATTTTGTATTTATGATATTCTAAGCCGGTTCATAATAAATGTCATCATATGTTGCCCTCAATATGGTATATTTTGACTTTTAGTTAGTGTATGCATAACGTGTAGCAATACATTATGCACAATAGTGAACACCCCCACCCCCCAAAAAAGTACTCCCTCCGTCCCTAAATTTGAATTCCATTTTAAGGGACACTCTAAAATGTGTGCCTTTTATACATTTTAATGGCAAAGATGCATAATATTCTTGTTATCCACTTTCTAGACATTTAGTTTTACAATAATAAAATGAATAGCAAAAATTATGGTAAAAAAGCATTTAGGGACATTTTGTTACAAAAAGACATTCATTTTGGGACAGAGGGAGTAAATGTAAAGGAAAAATAATAAACCAAAAACAAAATGCATAGTAGATGTATTGATACCAAAATACTAAGGTAGGTCCCTCAAAAGAGCTCTTAGTAAGGTGATATTGTTAACTTTGAGTGTGAGCATGCACTTCTTAAATGTAGGCTAGCAACCAGCCTCTGTCAGCCCTTCTAATGCAAAGGTATACTTTATGGTTGAGTGACCATCTTCTTTTTCATGCTTTGCATTTGAACCAAACTTTGAAGTAGGATTACTAGTGTGTAATAAGTTACAAATGGCAAGTAAAAGATGATGTTTATAGAACACATCCGAGTATCCGACAAAATGATAATGCTTAGAGGTCAGTATAAGGAGTTTCATGCGATCCCCATGGTATGTAACAAAAAACTATGGTTGATTATTGTGTGACTACATAAGAAGCACTTTATTTCCTTCTCACTAGTGGATAATATTCCTTCTTACGTGGAAAGGACAATGATTTCTCGAAGATGCGCTTCTAAATATTCTGACAAGTACTTGAAATAAGGCAATTCGAGTTGTTTATTAGAAGCAGTGCTAAACTTTTTCATGCTAAGTTAATGTGATAATATATATATATATATATATATATATATATATATATATATATATATACATATATATATATATATATATTCCTTTTCTTGCTTGTTCTCATTGATGTTTTATTTTATGTTTCTACTTCGCATCCTAATGCTACGTATCTGTAATGCTCTCTTGATTTATCCAGGTAAAACCAATGTTTGGTGCCTTTATCCAAATAAGAATGCTCCAACAAAATCTGTACAGGATAGCTTTACTCATAATTCTTCAAAAGGTCTAGAATGCAATTCCATACCGGTACTTATGCTTTACCCTTAAAAAACACCTCTTTAGAGTATCTTAGCAGAAGGATTAATTGTCTGAACCTTTCTTTTTGTACAAAAATTTAATGAAGATGGTGTCATGTTAATCATCTTTTCAAAAGTACTTCCCACTAATGTGTTAATTAACACCTAATGTGATGTCTCTTAAGATTTGTCATCACTTGCTCTCTTCGATTTAAAAACACCAAATGCTCTCTCTCTCTCTCTGTTAATGTCATACTGTTAATGTCATTGCTTTTAAAAACGGAAGAGTACATAAACATGCTATGGAACCTTCATACCTTCATCGAAAGTCTGTTCTATCTTATCAACTTATTTTGCAAATCATCACTACTCCTTAGCAAAATTCCTATTTGATCTTAGCCTGCCTTTGCCACCACCTCTATAGGACCATACATACTCTACTAATTTTTGCAAATCATCATTACCCCTTAACAAAATTTCTTTTTCAGTTTTTTGCCATTCTGTAGTGTCCAATGCAAGGTCATCGTACAAGCCCCCCATCCACTCATAGTATACTTTATTCTGGTTGCTAATATTCGTTTTGCTCTTCCTATACAAGAGCCTAGGCCTAGCTGATTATATTGATACTAAACTGGCTCACCTAGTAGTCTAAATTGTATGTGTACAATCATTCTTAAGTGATTTTCCATCAATTTATCTCCTATTCTCACAATTTTGTTAAATTTCGAATGTTATTCACTTGATCTTTCGAACATTCTGTTTGGTTCACCACCCTGGCCTTCTTGCCAAAGGTTAAGTTTATTGGATGACTTAATTAGATTGTAGAGAAGAAGAGGATTTGGGGAACAAAAATGACTCTGGTTAATAGGTTATATCTTTGATTGGAAAATCATTGGGGACTATTGAAGTGCGAATTTAAGGTCTGAAGGAGTTCATGAAAATGCGCTTAGCATCTCAGATAGGATGAAGTGCGTGGTAAAGTAAAGAAAGAAGAGAGGATTGAAGTCATTAAAAATCACGATTTGCCCTCAAGAAGGTTATTTGAAACTTTTTTTTTTTTTTTTTTTTTGATAAGAAAATAAGATTGCATTAGATGATCAATTTACAAAAGGATGGACAAGGGATCCATCAATAAGAAGAAAGAAAACAAAAAGAAACTACTTTAAACTGAAGCAGAAATCCAATCTCTCCTCAAGCCATTTAAAGACAACCCTCGGAAAGCACCATTGGCATATGCCCAAAGAGACGCTAAAGCCACACTTTTTCCACAAGTGGTTCTTTGGTAAATTCTGATTCTTAAATATCCTCACATTTCTCTCCCATAACAGTCTCACACTCCTTCTCTTCCAGAACCTCTGAACTGAGTCTGAAATAAAGATAGTAAACGATCCGGGTCTCACCCATATTTCTTCTGCCCCCTCAAACAAACAATTCCAAAGGTATCAAGCTATACTACAATGGAGAAATAGATGATCATGTGTCTCATTATACTCCTAGCAATTAACACAACATTTTGGTGATAAACACCCTATAGGCTTGCAAATCTGTAACTTGTCATTAGTGTTGGGTTTATTGCGCAAAAGAATCCACATGAATGCCCAAATCTTGAAAGGAGATTTAGATTTCCACACATGCGATTTAGCACTACTCAAAGTCCATTTCCCCCATAGTAAGCTTTAGATTTCATCTTGAAATTCAGCGCCACATCCTTTTCAAGTCTCTCCCATTGCTTACCCTTCAGTCTGGGTCCCAGAATGTAGCCCCCTCATTTGGCCTTATAATCACCATAGGCCTGATTGACGGTCATGCTTTCAACCATGGGTTTGATGCTTTGTCATCCGCTTCATGCTAGAAGCGAGAGATGGTGAATAAGATGAAAGGCTTTGCTCTTTACGCATTGAAGTTAAGAGAGTGGCCGATTTGTGCAGCCTTGCGATAAACAGAAGAGATGCTTGCCATTTTGTGCAGCCTCACAATCAACTTTTTGGCAGATGGTAAAGAACTTGATGAAGTTTACAAAAACAAAGAGCAGTCCCATTGGCTTTGTTTTTTTGGAGATTCAGCTTTTCATTTTGGGCTATAATGTTTAAGTGCTGTTCTCTTTTTATATGATCTTAATTGTATGTACTTCATTTGTCCCTAGATGAATGCTCATTTCTTACTCAAAATGAGTTCTTAGGACTACCTCGTGATGAACTAATTCCTAACCTGTGTGTGGAAGATTTTGATTTGTGCTACAAACCTACGAAAGCTACAAATGATATTGCAATCAAATTGCATTTCGCTTCCAGCTGATATCACAAAGGTGGACATCAGCTATAAATTCCACTCCGCAGATTCAAGGCTCATGGGGCCCTGAGAGTATATAGGTTAGATGTGTATCATGGGTAGAGAGAATGATACCGTCACAATGTACTCTAATTCTGTGGCCTAATCGAAATATATATTTTAGACTCTTGTTCTATCATAAGCCTAAAATTTATATTTGGATTAGGCCACAAAATTAGAGTCCATTGTGATGGTAGCCGGTAGCTTGTCCAAAAAGGTGCTCCTATCCTAGATAGACAACCATACGCACGCAATGATATTTGCCTACATCGTCCGTTTGTCTAACATCCCACTAGAACAATGGTCATTATGACTCTCGTCGGCAAACACAACTAGTTTAACTAGAGCCCATAGTTGCAAAAGGCTAGTGCCTCTCTCGCCCGCCTCGCCTTTTTGGCGCCTTTAGGGTCTACCGCCTTTTGGGTTTTGAGGTGGGGTTGTGCGCCTTTTGGCACAAGCGAGGACTTTCTTGGTTACGGCGAGAGGCGCGAGGAGTCCGCCTTTGTCAAAAGGAATAATAAGCGTATGTGTAATATTAAACTATATCATTTTGTATTTTTAGTTTTATTATTTGAACTTAAAATGCATTGTTTTGGGAAAACATGGGTAAAGATAGCTTTTGGCGTGCATGAAATAAATACTCCCTCCGTCTCACGTGAACGGACACTTATTTCCTTTTCGGGACGTCTCACGTGAATGGACACCGCCCAAAATGGAAACAAATATTCACTATTCCACCCACTCATTCTCTCTCCTACTTCACTTTTACACTCACAACATTCTCTCTCCTAACTATTCCTCCCACTCATTCTCTCTCCTATTTAATTCTTCATACTCACAAACACCTCCTCCACCTATTTCTCTCTCCTACTTTTCCTTAATTCCCATACCCAAAAAGTTGGTGCCCATTCACATGGGACGGAGGGAGTATATTTGTAATTTCTCGAGCGATCAAAAGAAAATAGTGCAATAAATAATGAATTAGAAGGACGATAAAGAAGTGTAACAAAAAACACTACCGATAGCTTGGTTTATTCTAGTTTTTAAAGGGAGGTTTGCAAATTATATTATGTTTACTAGTTTACTTTGGGTCTCCTTTTGTTATTTGAAATTTTAGCTATATCTTATGTCCATCTCTAGGTATCCCTGGGTATGAACTTATATATTTGAATTCACTTATTATCACGATTTTAAACGACTACTTGTTTACTTATTTGAAATCAAATGTGTTTTTTTGTCTTAGAAATTCTCACTCATGTGGTGTTTTAATTGTGTTAAATTGCTATTATATGTGAAATTGTGACATTTATTTAATGCAAAATTTTTGTTCTTAACATATTTAGGCTTTGTTTAATATATTTTACACATATTACTTTACTATTCCTTTTGTTTTATTTTACCGCCTTGCTCGCCTTTAGGCCGCCTCGCCATTCGCCTTTTCTAGGAACTTCTCGCCCGCCTCTCGCCTTTCGCCTTTAACAACTATGGTAGAGCGAATTCCCCACCTTCTCCAATAGATGTCAAAAGTCTTTCCATATTGAACATCAAGGAAATCTCTCTAAGATCGATTATCTAAGTCATTCCATTAGTAACTCAATGTTCGGACGATCAGATTGATTATGCGTTTCAAAAGGTTGATCTTAAGAATAAAGCTTGGTACGAGAGATATGCTTAATGACCGCGTAAAGTTGTTGGACACCTATGAGGCCATATCTGATTGCGTTCATATGGTGTATACATTGACTACGTGGCCTAATCCAACTATAATATTTTTGGCTTATCGTACCCTAAAATATACACCCTCCATCCCAGAATATATGTCACAGTTAACTTGTTAACGTTGTTAAGGAAGATGCTTTACTAGTTTGGGCATTACTTGTACAATGATAAAAATGCACCAAGTCACTTTCCTTATTTGGAAACATGATATTTATTTTGGGACGAACCAAAATGGAAAGTGCGACATTTATTCGGGACAAGGGAGTAACTTGAACCAAAAACTTCTCACATAATACTCTTTGTACTCTAATACACTTTCCACCTATACACTTCTCTAGACTACCATCGCGAGCCTTGAATTTGTGGTGGGGAATTCATAGTCGATATCCATCTTCATGATATAAGCTGGGACGAAAGCAGAGCGTGATGATTGCAGATTTTTTGTGTGGCATTTGTGGGTTCAGTAGCACAAGTCAAAATCTTCCACAAACAAAGTTAAGGATTAACTTGTCATAGGGTAATCTTAAGAACTCGTTAATCACTACATAATCATTTTACAACAAGTCTAAATTAGAACGTGATGATCGATAATGAAAGATTTAATAACTCACCAAAATAAACATTCATTTAGGGACAAATGTTTACTTTGTATTTTTTCAATACATTCATTTAGTGGACGGAGGGAGTAAACAATACAAATAAGTACCCATACTATACACCTTAGGTGTATGGTACTCACATGAAATGAAGCTAGATAAAGATGAAAACGTCCGGAAACTTCCTACGATACAAAGGAAAAGACTAACCCATGCCTCCAAAAGATGGAAATGTTCCTTGATTGGGCACTATATGTGTAATGAGCTTTCATGTCTTGATTACAAGCACACTTATGGAATGGACTAGCATGGATCCCCATTCCATTATGACCAAAGTCCTTAATACCAAAATGACACTTATTTAGTGACGGGGTTTTTTCCAATAATCCTTGAGATAGGGTGGAAATTATCGATAAAAACATTATATTTCGAATTCTACCTTAGGATCACTGAATTGAAATCAAAACGATTGTAGAGTCCCCGACCCTCTTATATCAATTTAAATGGCCAAACTGCCCTTACCCTCAAATCCAAATCCAAGCACTCTTTCTTTCTCTTTCTATGCGCTCTCTCATGCAATCCTCTTTCTCTTTATGCGAAATCCGGCGACCCTCTCCTCTCCGACCTCCGGCGACCCCCTCTTCATCTCCGTCACCTGCTCTTCTTCAGCGCCGCCCTCTCCAATCTGACTCCCTCTCTGTTTGGTTCTCAGTTCGGAGCTCCTCTTATTTCTTTTCTTCTTTCTTTGTAAAACGTTGTTTTCATTCATTTTTCTTCTTCTTTATCGGATTTGGAATTGAATCGAAAAGTTCATTTTTTCCAGATTTAATTGTTTGTAGGGGTTGGTGAGGTGTTGACGACTAAGAAGGGGGTACGGGGGCAGCGAGGAACCAAACTGCTGGAGAAAAAGTGGGGAGATGGATTCAGATGGGACCGGTGGAGGGGGAGGTCAAAAGTGGCTGAATTGAAAAGGAAGGAAGAAAGAGGAGGGGTGGGAGTGGGACGATGGCGGTTTAGGGAAGGGGAATGAGGTGGTGGAGAGGAGAGGAGAGGGAGGAGGCGGTGGGGTGGGGTGGGGAAGAGGAAGGGGCAGGGCTGTGAGGAAGCTAAGAGGAAGCTAAGATGAAATCTAGGTTTAGGTTTGTATGTATTTATTAATTTAGGAATAATAATAATCATTAATTAAGACTCACATTACTTGAAATCATTTGTCAAACAAATTACAAAATTACAAGAGAATCTCATATTCTTAATAAGTGCCCATGGACACATTAGAAAAATCCAATTTCAATTTGGGGTCCAAAGATTAGATTGAAATTGCCATTTTGGTTTGATGAATTTATTAGTTTTTATAGTTAATTATGAACAATGAAAAATGACACAACTGTGAAATCAAACAATTTGTAATCATACATCTGTGAAATCACAACCAATGTGTAATCATACAATTATGAAATCAATTGATAAATGATTTTACAAATGACACAACTGTGTAATCATACAACTGTGAAATCACCCAATTGTGTGATCATATAACTGTGAAATCAATCGAGAAATGATTTTACAAGTGAAAAATAGAAAATGACAATTTTAATGTGAAATCACACAATGAAATCAAACAACCGTGAAATTACACAACCGTGAAAAATAGAGTGATAAGGGCAAAATGGTCCAAGGAATTATTTGCGAGATTTGAAAATGTCACTCCTTAAAGATAGTATTCATTTGGCTAAATGACTTATTGGTCAAAGCCTCTTTAGTGACGAGAGGGAGTAGTTTACAATGTATGTTCATTTCCCTTTACTCCCTCCGTCCCATTAAAAGTTATACTTTTATTTTGGATACGGGGATTAAGAAAAAGTGTAAGTGGTGTAAGTGTTGTGAGTATAAAAAGTGAGGTTGGAGAGAGAAGGTGGGGTATAGCAAGTGAGTAGTTGATGTGTCTATGCAAGCGGGTCCCATTAAATAAAAAAGTATTTTTAATTTTCCATTTTGAGAAAATGTAACTTTTAGTGGGATAACATTTTTGGTAAAAAGTGTAGCTTTTAGTACGACGGAGGTAGTATACCAAAAGATACAAATTTTCACATGGTTATAGTCTTAAAATCGTCATGAGCCAGTCAGCTCAAAACTGTCAAAGGTCTAGATGTCCCTCCTATGAATTTGAGAAAACCGAAAAAAATAAAATAAAAAACTGACTAGTTCATGAGCACATTGGAAAAAATAAAAAAAGTCTTCACATTATAAACACGTAAAAAATTTGAGTTAGGACATCATATTTTTAGCTCATTCTTTTTTTTTTTTTGATTTCACCTTTTGTTAGTTTCATATCATTTCATGCTTAAATTCAATGTTAAAGTTCAAACTTTTAGCTCTATGGGTGGTAATGTTTTGTTGATTATTCTGCAGTCAAATGAAGATGAAACAATGAACTTTATTTTGATTGATGGCACGTGGAGCAACTCCGCTGCAATGTTCAAGCGTCTGCAGGTATAACTAAAACATTATGCATCTGCCTAGACCAAGTTTCAAATCACAATGCTTCTTTTAACACAAACCATTGTTCCCTGTGGTTCTGAGTCACTGCCTTTATTTTTTCTTGCTGGATCTTGATTCTCGATGCCAATACAACTGCTTTCAATGTGCAGGAACGAGCAGAGTCAGTTTGGGGAGACAGTCTTCCTTGCATTTCTCTCACAACTGGAGCGTCAGCAATGCATAGACTTCGGTAAAATATACTCCCTCCATCCCATAATAAACTACACCAAATGTGAAAACACGGGAATTAAGGTAAGTAGTATAATATTGGTAGTGGATCAGGTCTTGTTGTGGGGTATGAAAAGAGGATTAGAAAGAACAAGTGTGGTAGGAATTGTGGGTGGACAGTTGTTGTGAGTATGACAAGTGGGCAACTTGAATAAAGAAGTATTATAAATTGGCTATTTTGGAAAGAGTGGTTTATTACGGGACAACAAAAAAGGGAAATTAGTGTAGTTTATTATGGAACGGAGGGAGTACAAATGTACAATACAAATACACGGCCATAAAAATCAGTCTACAATGATTCCATCTGTTTACATTGAACAATAATGCTTCCACTTGATTTTCTCTTTCTTTTCTTTAACATTTCATTGAGGGATACTCATATTTTGAAAAACTTGATTATTAAACAATTTTGTAGCAACCAATGACAAGTACCCTTACCATGTATACATTGGATTATAATATTTGTTTGGATGTTAATTTATTAAATTCCATAAAATGAACACTCATTTTGGGACGACGACGGAGGAGTAACTATCAAACCTCTTTCATTCGAAAGGATTTCCGTCTGTTAATGCTCTAAACATTATTTCCAGTTTTCTTTTCTCCTTTTTATTGCTTTTTGAAATATAAATTGTTTGCTATTTAGATATTTTGGTGTTCTTGAATGCAGACCTCAACCTTCATGGGATAGAACCTGTACAGCAGCAGCAGCTGCAGGCCTTCTCTCGGAACTACACCAAGTTCCAGAGTTTAGCTCATTTGAGTTGGAGAAAGGGGCGGAAGCAATTGAGAATGTTCTAGAAGTGTTGCTGGAAGCACTTACTGCTCGAAGGCTAAGAATGGGCCGCTCCATTTCGCGTAGACAAAGACACCACAATGACATCTGTTAACATTTAACTTTGAATCAAACAACATCAAATACTCAACGGATTAGATAAAACCCTAATTGTAGAATGATTCTTTTCCAATTCTCCTTCCAAGTGGAAATGGTGAATGATTATTGGTAACAACACGGCCTCAACTTCAAGTACTATTATTACATATATTTTCATAGGCTCGGTGCTTTGTTTTATTAAATGTATCCAGAGTTATTCATGGCGGTGAGGGTTAATAAATATGATTGTGGTAGAAGGCCACCCGTTAGTATTTTCCGTTTGAATTTTTAATGGCCGTTGGATGGAGGTGGCTAAATGAAAATATTTTAAACATGAGGTACTAAAATGGAACAAATTTCATTCAAAATTACAAAGTAAGATTTGATTTATAATTTAGGAAATAAAACGTATTTTGGCCCAAAGTATTCTAATAAAATTAGCTATTTCACTTTTCTCATTATGTGATCTTGCTGATAATGGATTTTTTTTTTCTCATTTAATTCCCTTTTAAAAATGTATTTCTCAAATAACAAACCTTGAAAAGTATTTGCCAGAATAACCATGTTTTCTAATCTCGCTATTGATAGTAGCGAGTTTAACATTTTTTTCGCGTAAACTCGCTACTAGTAGTAGCGAGTGTTAAAGTCTCCACTACTAGTAGCGATTTTCACAAACTTTGTCATTTTGGCAAATATTTTTCAAGGTTTGCTATTTTGGTAAATATATTTTTAAAGAGGAATTAAATGAGAAAAAAAATCCTGATAATGCTGAGATGTCTCTAAACGTGTTTAATTTGAAAAATATTAACCTGAGGATATATAACCAAAAAAAAAAGAAAAACATATTTTTTTTAGCTCCATGTGTGTAATTAATTACATAATAAATATATATAAATGAATTAATATGATGCTTGTTGGATTAATTCGGATATGGATATAGTTAAATACAGAGAACCAAAAATACAGGGAACCAACAAAATTACCAAAATACCCATTTATATAATTTTTTTTTTCAAACAACACTCTCCCTCTTCCTCTCCCTCGCTCTCTCTCTCTCAGTACGTCGCTCTCTCTCTCTCTCAGTACGTACACACGACGACCAAATACATCGATCGCCATGGCTCGAGTCAAAATTTCGGCAGTCCCTGCCGGAACTTCCGCCACCGCTACCACCACTGCCATCGCCGCCGCCTCCGCTTCTACCACCGTTCCTGTAAAGAAGGTAATGCGATTTAAACCTAATTTTACATTCCTTAAATTCCCAATGTCTAATTTTTTGTTTGATTGTTTCAATTGATTTCCTAGTTTTTGTATGAACTGGGTTTAATTTGATTTTAATGGCAGAGAAGCATCTCGTATGAATTCATGAGTTCATCTCGTGTAAACTCACACGAGATGCATGTCGTGTGAGTTCACACGAGAAGCATCTCGTGTGAGTTCACACGAGATGCATCTCGTGTGAGTTCACACGAGATGTGCCCAGTGTCCACTCTTTTTCTTTACATCGTTCATATTCACTTATAAATGCTAAATAGCTAATTTATTGTCTCTTATTTGTTTTTTTGTAGGCACGTGAACGTATGACCGCGTCCAATAGAAAGAGGAAGGCCGAGAATACAGCTACGGCAGATAAATGCAGCAAAAAGATACATGATAGGACTGTCTTGCGTGAGCAGCCTGAGCAGCCTGAGATTGAGGAGGATGTAGGAGATGATGAGGCATCTTCTGATTCTGATGATAGCGGTGAGGAGGATGTAGGAGATGATGAGGGATCTTCTGATTCTGATGATAGTAGTGAGGAGGATGAGGAGGCGGAGCATGAGGGTGGGGATGATGATGATGAGGAGGAGGGGAGGGATGATGATGATGATGATGAGGAGGAGATACGTGATGTTAGACCTTTGAGGCATGGGAGGGGGAGGGGTCAGGATGTGGCTAGAGGGCAGGGACGGAGGAGGAGGCAGGGTGCGGGTGAGGAGGAGCCACCATCATGGCAGATTCAGAGTGACCCAGGTTGTGGGCGCCTCCCAACTCCCGGACCTATAAACCGTGTCCCAGGATGGAGGGTCCAAAAATATACCATTTCCAAAAACTTTTCTTTCATTTATCTTGTAAATTAAACAACACGTTTTTAAAACCATTTCAAAATAACCTCTCTACACAGAGGCGATATATAACCTGTTTCAAACCAAACTCTACCTGTTTTAACAACTATACAACGGGAAAGGCTATACACAAGCCAACCAAACACAAACCAAGTTTAAGTTACTTACAACACGACACAAATGAAACATGTTGTAAAACTTTATATACAATACATTCCCCAAAAGAATAACAACCAAATACAGCCCCAACTCCCAAAAGAACTCATACCCTGACAACCCAAAAGGAGTCCAAACTCTTCCCCCGGCCTCACTGGTCCGGTCCACCTGTCTCAGCGGGATCTAAAACAATAAAGGGAGAAGGGATGAGATAAAATCTCAGCAAGCTATTATGTATGCAACAATATGTCATACAATATGCAACACATAAACAGATTGCTCACATTGGAAATCAGTAAACACATTACGTGACCTTTTCCTTCTGACCAATAAGTCATACAGTATGCAACACACAATCAGGTTGCCAATAACACATTGGGAAACAGTAAACACATTCCGTTACCTTTCCCTTACCTTTCCATCTGAATCATATGTAGTACAACGGTGGGAGGGATACTCCGCTCTCGTGAAATGCTAGTGCTTATTCACGTCTTATATGACCCCGAACAGAGATCCATATAAGTTATCAGTTATCTGTGCCTGACTGCACATATACACAGAAGCTGCGCACCCCCAGACCGTGGCCACAGACGTGGGAAAGGTCACAGGTATAAGGCAATCTAAACAACTTATGAAATATCTTCTCATAAGTGTTAGGATCCCATATACCCCCACAATGATCAGCTGATACCATCATAGTCAAGCACATCACAAATAATTGAACATAAGTCCACCCTATGGGAAATCAATATACATAACATGGAACTATAACTCATTTTAAATCAATCACAATAGTGCACATTTATTTCAACACTATTGAATAACAACAATGCAATGACATGGTATTCATTACTCATGCTCAACCCAAGAAACAGTGCAACAAGTATTTGAACACTTTGTACACAATCAACTATGAAAAAGTAAGCACTTATGTCACCAAATATATTGCATAAGTCTTACATAATCATTCCATACCATAGAAACCAAAAACAGGGTGTTATCCCTATTGTTCAAACCAAGGAAATAATGCCCTACTCATTTTTAGGCACTATATAGCAAATAACCCTACATAGGTCATCACGTAGGGGTAAAATAACATATAAGTAGCCCTACGCCATCAAAATACAACATTGAACAACTTCCCTTTAGGGTTCAAGTTCAAAAAAACCAAGTTTTATAACATTTGGTTCAAGTTTCATAATCGCCTCTCAAGCATTTTTGAGACATTATTTAAGGACCTTAACAATATCTTTTTGGCCCAATTCAAACTCCATTATGTAGTACTAAAGTTGTACTAAATATAGGATCAAAAATTGTTCCAATCCAAGTTGTTTAGCCTAGGTTTCCAATGCCTCAAACATAGACCAAGGCTGCAGTGTAAACGGTTCAGCTTCAAACTTGCCTTTCAAGCAACTTTGGGTCAATATTTAAAGCTATTGCCAATCTCTTTTTGGCCAATTCCAAGTTCTACAATATTGTAATAAACTTGTACTACAATTATAGTTAAAGAGTTATTAAATCTATACTCATTAACCTAGTTTTAAAAGCTTGCAAAGGTGCTCACTCAAGGCAGTTTTGAGCACGAGTCGTGCATGGCAGCACGAGTCGTGCAACTCCCCTGCACGACTGATTCCAAGTCCACGACTGGTTGATAGAATTAGAATCCATCTATAATGGATATGAACAATAACTGACAGAAGAAGAGAAAGTAATGAAAGGGATACACGATATTGGAGAGAATAGGCCAACATACCTTTCGTGTTGTTGTAGCCTTTGTATTTATAAATAACCTTTACAAGATTGACTAAACCTAACCCAAGATAATATTTACTAGTATTCTATCATAATCAATCAATACTGATTTCAAGGGACTATACAAGGGAATAGATATACTTAAAATATAATGGGATACACACAAATATTCACACGTTTATGATTTAATTACTTGGGTTCCAGGATTATTGCTTTCACCCTCCCTCAAGCGAAGCGGAGTGTTACGGAGCTGCAGCTTGCCCGACAAAAGATGGAAGCGTGGTTTGGCAAGACTCTTGGTAAATATATCAGCTAGTTGGTCTGATGAGGAAATGTGATGTAACCGAAGGAACCCACGCTGATGTAATTCTCGAACAAAATGAAGGTCGATCTCTATATGTCGAGTGCGAGCATGGAAGACCGGATTCTTTGACATATAGAGAGCGGAGATATTGTCACAGAGAAGCAGCGGTGGGGAGAGAGCAATGCCTAATTCACGGTAAATATAGGCAAACCAACGAATTTCAGCGGCGGTGGATGCCAAGGCTCTATACTCAGCTTCGCTGCTTGACCGAGCTACTGTGTGTTGCTTCTTAGCTGTCCAAGCTACAAGATTGGGACCAACAAACACACACGCACCGGTGGTTGAACGACGGTCGTCAGGAGAACCCGCCCAATCAGCATCGCAGAAAGCTGTGATTGACGTATTAGGAGAAGCTTGAAAGGAGAGTCCAAGATTCACTGTACCTTTCAAAAATCTGAAAATTCGTTTAACTGCTTGAAGATGCGATGTCCTTGGAGCATGCATAAATTGGCACACTTGATTTACAGCAAAGGAGAAATCCGGACGGGTGAGAGTGGCGTATTGCAAGCCCCCAACCATGCTACGATATATAGATGGTTCTGGTAGAGGGTCTCCATCTTGGGCGGATAAATGAGTTCCAGGAGAAAGGGGAGTAGCTGCAGGTTTACACATTTGCATATTGAATTTGTGTAAAAGATCGGTATACATATCGAGATTGTGTGAGAAGGAGGTGGGACTTGGTACGAGTCGCCTCTATGCCAAGGAAGAAGCTTAACGGACCCAGTCGCCTACTCTCAAAAGTAGAACATATTGAATCAATGACATCGGCTACCTCCTTAGAACTTGAACCGGTGACTATAATGTCATCTACATAGACAAGAATAGCAACAATGGTACCTCTACAATGGCGGATGAACAAAGAGGAATCGCGCATGACCGTGAAGAAACCCAATGTAAGGAGCAAATCATGAAGGCGACGGAACCAAGCTCGGGGAGATTGCTTAAGTCCATATATGGCACGATGAAGGCGACACACAAACTCTGGATGAGTAGAATCAATAAACCCCTGTGGTTGAGACATGTATACCTCTTCCGTAAGAATGCCATTTAGGAATGCATTACGGACATCAAGTTGTTCAATCCGCCAGCCTTGAGTGAGCTAGTGAAAATATAGTGCGAATGGTGGCTGGTTTGACTACGGGACTAAATGTTTCCTCATAGTCAATACCTTCTTGTTGCGTGTAGCCCTGAGCAACTAGGCGGGCCTTATATCGCTCAACTGACCCATCAGCATGTCGCTTGATTTTGTATATCCACTTACTGCCGACGATGTTATGCCCCGGAGGAGGTGGTACAAGGGACCACGTCCTATTTTTATGAAGGGCTGAAATTTCTTCACTCATAGCTTGTTGCCACTTAACCATAGGAGCAGCCTGTCGAAAAGTGCGAGGCTCAAATAAAGTTGAATCTTCGGTAGTAGCATGCATAGCAAAAGGATGTTTGGGACGAAATATCCCTGATTTTGCCCTTGTAGTCATAGGATGAGTACCCACAGTAGAAGGAGCAACCACAGTCGTAGTGGAATCAGAAGTCAGATTCGGCTGTTGGGCTGATATAGAAGAGCCTGACTCAAATGTGGGTTGCAAGTCTGAAGAAATATTGTTGGAGGGAGTTGTGGTCTGCACTACCACATGAGGCCCAGCTGTAGAGGGCCCAAGATCCTCAAGAGAAAGAGAGGCAGGATGATCGACATTGGGCATATGAGAGGTCGGCCCAGGTACACGCCCAGAAGGGGCTGAAGGTGGGGAAGCTTCTGTGTTGTCTTCTTCAGGTGGGCGTATGGCTGGTGGAGTTCCAAATGGTACAGCTGCAATTGGCAATGTAGATGGGCCATTAGCAGTTAAGATATCCGATCCAACAGAGGTAGTCATTTGTGGCTGTAGGCCATGCACGGAAGTGGACTGAGGAGTCTGAAAAACTTGTGACGGCTGGCTCGGGCCAGGAACAGCAGTGGAAAAAGAATTGGCAATGTAATAAAAATGATTTTCATCAAATAATACATGTCGAGAGATATAAATCCTGCCAGTGATTGGATTAAAACAACGATACCCTTTTCTCATTAAATCATATCCCAAGAAAATGCATGGAGTGGATTTTAGCATTAATTTGTGACGATTATATGGAACGAGATTGGGAAAACAAGTACAACCAAAGGTTTTGATAAATCGATAGTCAGGGGTTCGTTGCCATAATTTCTCATAGGGAGAAATGTAGCGGAGTTGACGCATGGGCAATCGATTAATAAGGAATACGGCAGTAGTAAAAGCTTCAAGCCAAAAAGAGTTAGGAACATTAGACTGACCCAATAGACAAAGACCCATCTCTTCTATGTGACGATGTTTACGCTCAACAACACCATTTTGTTGAGGTGTGTATGGGCACGAAGACTGGTGACGAATACCATTTTGAACAAGAAAATTAGCAAATTGCTTGTTCATGAACTCACCACCTCCATCAGTTTGGATGGTTTTAATAGTGTGAACCGCATGTATTTTTCGAGATAACTGATTTTCGATTTGAGTTTTAAAATCAGAAAATGCAGAGAAAACATCTGATTTTCTAAACAATGGAAACAACCATACGTAGCGAGAGAAATCATCAATAATAGAAAGATAGAATTTAAAACCCGAGTGAGAGGCAATAGGAGAAAGTACCCATACATCTAAATGTAACAAATCCAAGGGATTCGGAGAATTGAAATTTCGAAGTTGAAAAGGGAGATTACATAACTTTCCTAATGGACAAAAGTGACACATGCTCTTATCCTTCACGGACCCGCTAATCGGTATTTGGAATTTTTTGACTAAGGATTCGAAGATTTGAGAGGAGGGATGACCCAACCGTGAATGCCAGACAGAAGAAGTGGCACGTTCACCAATTAATGCCAAGGAGTTGAAAGTTTGTGAAGGTCCGAAGGATAAGTGGTATAGACCATTTATGCTTTTTCCTGTAAGAACAATCTTTCTTGTTTGGTTATCCTTTACCCGAAATTCAAATGCGTCAAATTCAAAGAAACAGTCATTGTCTAAAGAAAATCGACGAATAGAAAGCAAAGATTTGTGTAAATTTGGAACACACAAAACGTTAATAATTTGAAAACAACGATTAGAAGAGGAGAATTGAAACTGACCAATATGAGAGATTGGAATTTGTGAACCATTAGCAACGGTCACAAAATCATTTCCAGAGTACGGAGACTTTGATGACATTTGAGTTGTTGAGGATGTCATATGATTTGTAGCGCCGGAGTCTAGGACAAAAGTTAGGTTATTGTTCGATGAACCTTGAATATTGTCCATTGACAAAGGGAAAGCTGAAAATGCAGCATAGGTATGGTGGGTGATAATCATAGCGGAGTCAGGATCGACCCGCTCTGATACCATGATAGAATTAGAATCCATCTATAATGGATATGAACAATAACTGACAGAAGAAGAGAAAGTAATGAAAGGGATACACGATATTGGAGAGAATAGGCCAACATACCTTTCGTGATGTTGTAGCCTTTGTATTTATAAATAACCTTTACAAGATTGACTAAACCTAACCCAAGATAATATTTACTAGTATTCTATAATAATCAATCAATACTGATTTCAAGGGACTATACAAGGAAATAGATATACTTAAAATATAATGGGATACACACAAATATTCACACGTTTATGATTTAATTACTTGGGTTCCAGGATTATTGCTTTCACTGGTGACCATGACTCCCTCTGCTTGGTCACGACTCGTGCTCATGGGCACGAGTCGTGCCCCTCACCTGAAGCCACGGTTTCTGCAGATTCACAGGAAGAACATCAGCAGAACATAACAACAACAACAACAACAGTTTTCCAAGCCTACTTCAGCTACTGCAAGGACCACTTTAGACAGTCCATATACCTGGGCTTGGACTCTAATATACTCCCTTCCTACCCTATAACACATATATAACATGGATACAATGATTATCAATCCATAATACCACCTTTGGCCAAGGTAATCACACCAACTAAGCTTGTTACCATTTTCAAACCCCAGCTGAAGTTTCATCATTTCACAACTTGTTAATAACCTCATATTAACCACTATAATCATGTTATGAACCATTATAACAAAATAACATAACAACTTACCAAGGATTATCAAAATAGAAGAGAAAGAAAATCAAATATTCTTGCTCAAACACCCCTTCTTAGCAAGCTTTCAAGGTTGGAAATCAACAACAACCACACAACTGAATTTCTGGGAATTTAAGATGTTAACAAGGGTTTTGGGAAGCTTCAAGGCTGGAAGAAGGTTTAAGAACACTGAGGAAACGTAGTAAAGCTTCCTTGGGAAGCTTTAAGAAGATATACTTAGCCATCTTACACATAAGCTCCTCCAAGAAAGAAATTCGACAAACAACTACCTTAAGCTTTATTTTACACTTAAGCTCCTCAACCATTTTGAACCACTTTCAATCAAGTTTTAAGTGTTACCAAGGAACTACACAACTTCTCTTTATTTAGACATTATAGCATTAAATCAAGTTATAACATCTAAAACTCACATAGTTCATAAAACATGCCACAATGAACACGTAAGCAATCAAATGTCAACAAACCAAGGATGATATACAAGGCATACCCAACCTCACATGCTTCACGTGTGACCAATATTGTGCCTAGGCTTAGGGTCGTGACACAGGTGGCGGCTCAGAGAATGTTTCACTTATATACGGGTTTGGTGATCATAGAGCCCGAGAGATTTGGAGGGATGCCACTAGTGAGTCAGTGGTGACTTTCCATACGAGACTGCTGCATCTGCAAAAGTAAGATAATCATTTATGTGAATTTATTAAAATCTTGAAGTTGTTTGGCACACACTCTAAATATTCCATTAATTATCATCCCATACTTTTCTCGATCTCGAGTATTGATTATATTTTTTGTTTGGAATAAACAGGTTCAAGCGTGATGATCTGGAGGCTACTGATAGAGCCTGGCTGACCCTCGTTGATGCATCGGGCATCCAGCAGCTGCACGATGCCACCATTCAGAGGCCTAACCATGCGCTGCTGACGGCATTTTTGGAACGGTGGTCTCCTGAGACTAACTCGTTCCACATGCCGTGGGGGGAGATGACCATTACGTTACACGACGTCTTTCATATCCTGGGTATGTTGTTATATATTATCAATTTCAAGACTATATTAACTATCTACATTCATCTCTTGTACTAAAATGTGTTATTTCATCTTCAATTTACAGGTATCAGCTGTACAGGTGCACCTGTTCGGTATCCGGATCCAGTGCCTGACCTATCCGGCATCACTAGACACCTCGTTTTGGGCGGCACTGGGTACTTATTAAAGGATGTCCGGCGTCTCTTTTCTTCCCGTATAGGGCGCATGACAGATGCCGAGCGTGCTTCTGCGTATATCCTGCACCTCTTGGGTTCCACGATGTTCGTGGACAAGAGTCAGGATAAGGTGCCCGCAGCCTACCTTTCTCTATGTATCGATCTTGAGAGACTCCCCACTCTCTCCTGGGGATCATCTACATTGACATATTTATACCGAGAGTTGGGAAAGGCGTCCAGATCCGGATGCAAGCAGATGGATGGTTGTGCGACTCTGCTAGAGGTACATCTTACTCTATTCACTTTCTTTTTACTCTGTCGACTCCCCCCTGTAATTACATGTTGCATTTGATTAGTATTTAATACTTTTTTACATACATCTCAGGGCTGGATATACGAGTACTTCCCGGATTTTCGGCGACTTTCTGACCCGCACTGGCAGCAGGGGCAGCCGAGAGCCCGTAGATGGTCACGTACTGATACAGCTGGGAGGGGATTAGATCATCTAGTGCAGTATCGCCGCACTCTTGCAGGATGCATGTTGACAGGGTGAGTTATTCATATTAAAACTGTTTCAAATTGTTACACTCCCTCCGTTATTATGTAGACTTTGCCTAACAAAGTCTACTCACAGGTTGTTTGGACTCCTTATGGTACCTGAGCGGACGCGATTCTACCGGTTTCACACTTCACGGGGGTTATACGCTTTTGTGACATCACTGAGGCGTACATGCCTGATCGTGTTACTAGGCAGTTCGGGTACCAGCAGAGGATCCCCAGACGGCCCCCCGTGGCTCCCACGAGATGCATTTTGTCAAAGGGTCAGAAGGGGTACCAGAAGGAGTATGGTGACGGAGATCATGTTTGGGACTCGTGGGTGGAGCACGACATGGAGGAGTTCAGGCCCGTTCCCCGTTGGGGGTCACCACTAGAGTCTACATCTTCTCCCGTGACCGAAGATTATATGGAGTGGTTTCTGGCTAGGAGTCATGTTCGGATATCTAATCCGATACACGATCCCCCCGTTGACATTCCACCTCCCCCAGTTGATGTTCCACCGCAGCCTGGGGTTGCAGAGGTTGCAGAGGCACGAGCTATCATACTTCCATTTCTGACGGATGCCAGGCTCCCTGAGGACGTCATTGCTGGTCTTAGACGGGCGCACGAGATTTTGGGAGGTCGCATTTAGGAGGTCTCATTTATGTATTACTGATTATGGAGTTTTGGTATATTTGTAGTACTGATTATGGAGTTATGGATTTATTTTCAGTAGGAAATGGATATGTATTAGTTGTTGTTGTGTCTGATTGTATTGTTGTTGTTTATGGAGTTATGGATTTGTAGTACTGGTTATGGAGTTATGGATTTGTTGCTGTTGTTTATTTGGTGTTGCTGTTGTGTCTGATTGTATTGTTGTTGTTGTTGTGTCTGATTGTGTTGTTGCTGTTGTTTATTTGGTGTTGCTCTTGTTGCTGATGTGTCTCGTATGAATCCACACGAGACACATCTCGTGTGGATCCACACAAGATGTGTCTCGTGTGGATCCATATGAGACACATTCCTAAAAACCCTAAACAATGGCACAACTTTGTAACTCAATTTTCATTTGGATTTTGAGGAAAGTCATAGAGAAGAAAAATACTTTAAATGTCATTTAGAATGTAGAAAAAAATTTAAAAAAAAAATAAACGAGGTAGCCGTATACCATTTTCACAAGATCGGGACACATTCCTTAAAACCCTAAATAATGGCACATATTTGTAACTCAATTTCCATTTGAATTTTGAGGAAAGTCATACTGATGAAAAACACTTTAAATGTCATTTAGAATGTAGAAAAAAATTATAAAAAAAATAAACGAGGTAGCCATATACCATTTTCACAAGATCGGGACACATTCCTTAAAACCCTAAATAATGACACATATTTGTAACTCAATTTCCATTTGGATTTTGAGAAAATTCATACTGATGAAAAAGACTTTAAATGTCATTTAGAATGTAGAAAAAATTAAAAAAAAAAATAAACGAGGTAGCCGTATACCATTTTCACAAGATCGGGATACATAAAACCCTAAAAACCCTAAATAATGACACATATTTGTAACTCAATTTCCATTTGGATTTTGAGGAAAGTCATAGAGATGAAAAACACTTTAAATGTCATTTAGAATGAAGAAAAAAAATAAACGAGGTAGCCGTTGTAAGTGCTCCAATTTGAGTTGTTAGTATTTTCGTTAGAAAATTAACGAAAGTCTTAACATTCCTAACATTTCTAACAATTCCTAACTTTTCTAACAAAGTAAGGGTAGATTAGGGATTGCCATTTAAGGTTAAACCAAGAAAAGAATCTTAAAAAAGAAAAGAAATTGAAAAAACCCGAATTGGCAAGCTGAAAAACAGCAACCAGTTTGAATATTTTGAAAATATTCCTTGTGTCCAAAGCCTGCAGCTGCAATTAATGAACAGTGCACGCTGCCACAATGATCCGCGCGGATGAAAAGGGAATTTTCAGAGGCCTATAAATTAAGCCCTTCAGTCTCAGAAAAAAAAAACAACAACTCACAACAAAACCTTGGCGAAAATACTAGAGAAAACAGTGAGAATTCCCTTGAATTGTCACCTTTTTCTCTTGATTATTTTTCCAAATCACACCCATTCACTCTCAAATTCAAGCCTCAAACACTCTCAAAACTCAAAGCTTCAAACACAAAACACAAAAGAAGATAGGTATAACCTCCTTCTCCCTACCCTAAATCTCTCATCCATGCATGCATCTCATACTTTGAAGATGTAACTTGCTCATTTCTTGCCCTAGATCCAAGAGGATCACCATGGAAGTTCATCTCCATGGATGATCCTCTACAAGGATCAACATTTCTTTCAAAATTATTTTTACTTCTTACAAACATATTTTCAAAACCCTAAAAACCATTTTCACAACAAAAATCTTGATTTCAAAGTTAAATCTCCCCTTACCAAGCAAATGAAATGCTTAAGTCCTAATGTACCCTAAGGATGGCTTGATATAGTAGATCACCACTAAAATTTCTAGTGACTACTAATCAAAGCCTAAGGAGATAGGGACAAGCATGGATGCCAAACCCCCTTTAAAATCATGTTTTTCTTCAAGAGAAAGTTGCTGTCCAGTAGCCTTTCTCTAAGACATCTGTCCATGGTCTAATTTTTTGGACTTACAGAAACTTGGAATTTGGTGTTTACTACAAAATACTTTTTGTAGCCAACATCCAGAGCTTTCCAAACATATTTTTACTTTATTTTTTGCGTGAGTATAACTTCCTTTTTCAAATTATCTTTTAAAGGTCAGTTCATCATTCTCTGGAAATCCAGATTTCATATCTGAGATTTTCAGAAGGTTTTGGTCCACCAAATCATCTCCAAATGGAAATGTTCTTTTACAGAAACCTTATTTAAGGTGTTTTGAACAACTTTCATTCTCGGACTTTCCCCAGATTTTGAAGTTTTAAAGCTCTTAAATCCGTTTTAAAATCAAGTGTCCACTGCCTTTTTCATTCTGGCAGAATTGGTTTTCAACTTCAAAAAATCTTTTGAGTACCAAAACTCAACCCAAAAATCATACCAAAAATCATGGGACTTTTTTAATGTCTTATAAAGAGTTCCCAATTTTTAGTTTTCTCAGTTTCAACTTATTTTGGCCAAAGGAACACACACAGACACTCATACACACAAATGGTTTTTAAGCTTGGAAGACTCGTTTTACGAGGCATTCCGGGTGAACACTAACGTTCTTCCCGGCGTCTAACGTGACCTCCGAACCCAAATCTCTAATCTCGGGCATTTTTCAAAGTTTTGGCCCTTAAAACAAAAATGGCGTGGCGACTCCGTGTTTTTCGATTGATTTTCAAAAAAAAGAAAAATACCAATCTTTCGAAAAAAATGGCACAACATCGTTACAGTCGTATACCATTTTCACAAGATCGGGACACATAAAACCCTAAAAACCCTAAATAATGGCACATATTTGTAACTCAATTTCCATTTGGATTTTGAGGAAAGTCATACTGATGAAAAACACTTTAAATGTCATTTAGAATGTAGAAAAAAATAAAAAAAAATAAACGAGGTAGCCGTATACCATTTTCACAAGGTCGGGACACATAAACCCTAAAAACCCTAAATAATGACACATATTTGTAACTCATTTTCCATTTGGATTTTGAGGAAAGTCATAGAGATGAAAAACACTTTAAATGTCATTTAGAATGTAGAAAAAAATTAAAAATAAATAAATGAGGTAGCCGTGTACCATTTTCACAAGATCGGGACACAAAACCCTAAAAACTCTAAATAATGGCACATATTTGTAACTCAATTTTCATTTGGATTTTGAGGAAAGTCATACTGATTAAAAACACTTTAAATGTCATATAGAATGTAGAAAAAAATTAAAAAAAAAATAAACGAGGTAGCCGTATACCATTTTCACAAGATCGGGACACATAAAACCCTAAAAACCCTAAATAATGGCATATATTTGTAACTCAATTTCCATTTGGATTTTGAGGAAAGTCATAGAGATGAAAAACACTTTAAATGTCATTTAGAATGTAGAAAAAAATTTAAAAAAAATAAAAGAGGTATCCGTATACCATTTTCACAAGATCGGGACACATTCCTTAAAACCCTAAATAATGGCACATATTTGTAACTCAATTTTCATTTGGATTTTGAGGAAAGTCATACTGATGAAAAACATTTTAAATGTCATTTAGAATGTAGAAAAAAATTAAAAAAAAATAAATGAGGTAGCCGTATACCATTTTCGCAAGATCGGGACACATAAAACCCAAAAAACCCTAAATACTGGCACATATTTGTAACTCAATTTTCATTTGGATTTTGAGGAAAGTCATAGAGATGAAAAACACTTTAAATATCATTTAGAATGTAGAAAAAAATAAAAAAAAATAAACGAGGTAGCCGTATACCATTTTCACAAGATCGGGACACATTCCTTAAAACCCTAAATAATGGCACATATTTGTAACTCAATTTCCATTAAGATTTTGAGGAAAGTCATACTGATGAAAAACACTTTAAATGTCATTTAGAATGTAGAAAAAAAATTAGAAAAAAATAAATGAGGTAGCCGTATACCATTTTCACAAGATCGGGACACATAAAACCCTAAAAACCTTAAATAATGGCACATATTTGTAACTCAATTTCCATTTGGATTTTGAGGAAATTCATAGAGATGAAAAACACTTTAAATGTCATTTAGAAAGTAGAAAAAATTAAAAAAAATAAACGAGGTAGCCGTATACCATTTTCACAAGATCTGGACATATTCCTTAAAACCCTAAATAATGGACCCTAAATAATGGCACATATTTGTAACTCAATTTCCATTTGGATTTTGAGAAAAGTTATACTGATGAAAAACACTTTCAATGTCATTTATAATGTAGAAAAAAATTAAAAAAAAATAAACGAGGTAGCCGTATACCATTTTCACAAGATCGGGACACATAAAACCCTAAAAACCCTAAATAATGACACATATTTGTAACTCAATTTCCATTTGGATTTTGAGGAAAGTCATAGAGATGAAAAACACTTTAAATGTCATTTAGAATGTAGAAAAAAATAAAAAATAAACGAGATAGCCATAAACCCTAAACCCTAAACCCTAAGCCCTAAACCCTAAATCCTAAACCCTAACCTTGAAAAATGGCACAAATTTCTAACTCAATTTTCATTTGGATTTTGAGGAAAGTCATACTGATGAAAACTACTTTAAATGTCATTTAAAATCTAGAAAAAAATAAAAAAAAATAGGTAGGCATTTATAATTTATACATCTCGTGTATAAACACACGAAATGTATACTTGTATCTCGTGTGAACGTACACGAGAGATTTAAAATCCAGTTAAATCCTTCAAAACGACCTGCGTTGAATTTGACGTTTAAAATTTCTTAAAACACACCCATTCTGAATAGAAACCAGAAACCCCCATTATTATTCAAAAAATCAATCTCTAAGTTCTTAGCATGAATTCCTCACAAAATTCTCCCCAACATTCTCCAAGTTTCAATGATCATAACATGGATTCTTATGAGTGTATTAACCTTGATATGATAGAATTTGTCCACGATGAAGAAGAAGGAATCTCACCAAATTCTCCTTCACATCAACATTCTCCAAGTTTCAATGATCCAAGCTTCTATGAAGTAAGTTCTTAATGTTTTGTTTTGTATTGTGATCAAAATCAAAATAAAAATTCCATCTTGAATTAAAAATCCCATCTTGAAATAAAAATCCCATCTTGAATTAAAAATCCAATCTTGACCTACACATGAGATTTATTTATACAATCTTCAAATACACATGAGAATAAAAATGCAATATCAGAGCAAATTCCAGTTTTCAAATATGTTTTTGCATTCTGGATGGTGATAATTTCGTGTACAAATACACGACATAGTAGCTTACATCTCGTGTACACTCACACGAGATGTAATGAACTATGTCGTGTATTTATACACGAAATGTATACTTACTGGAGCTTTGAAACTGACTGGTACTGTATTTTGCAGGGTCCATTTCCGGATATCAGTGATGAATTCACGACATCAGAATTATTTCCAAATAGGGATGTGCTTCTTGCACATGTATGGGAAATCGCGAGGCGTCGAAATATACACCTTGTTATAGAGCACTCGAATAATAGAAGTGGAAATAAACTAGCTTATGCGATGATAATATGTCATTTTGGTGGATATCACAGGCCCGGAAGATCTAAGAATATAAAGAAGAGTAGTAGCAAGAAGAGAGAGTGCAGTTTTAAACTACATGCCAAAGAAAGGAGGGATGATGGGTTATGGGGTTATGTTGTAAGGAATGGTATACATAATCATGGCTTTCCTTTGTATCCGGAAGGTTTTCCTCTCGGGAAATTGACACGTGGCGAATATGACGTTGTGTGTAACGCAAGTGAATGTTCATTGCGTCCAAATGACATAGTTGCAATGTTAAAGATGTACGATGAGAAGAACGTGACCACTCCGATGCACGTCCGCAATGCCATCACAAAATATAGAGAAAAAGAACGACAAGGAAGGATCCCACTACAACAAGTCCTTAAATTACTCGAAGATCATGAATATACATACTACACGAGGGAAGACGCTGAGAGTGGCATGATCGGCGATATATTCTTCTCTCACCCATTAGCAATGAAGATGTTAAACTGTTTTCCATATGTTGTACAAGGTGACTGCACTTACAACACCAACTGCTATGGACTGTACTTCTTGAAGTTTGTAGGATTTACTTCCACCGGGCATAATTTCACAATAGCGTATGCGTTCCTCAAGTATCAGAGTGTGGATGATTACAAATGGGCATTGGTCAATTTGCACAGCCTGTTTACACCTACCCAGTTGCCAACAATTTTTGTCACTGATCGTGAATTGGGTTTTATCAGCGCTCTCCGTACAATTTTTCCCGACACCGCACACTTCTTGTGTCGGAGGCATATCGAAGTCAATGTTAGAAGGCATGGGTTGAGTCATACAGGTAGTGAGGATTTGGCAGAAGCATTCATAATATTCGTTATTTATTTACTTATTTATTGATTTTCTTTGTTTATAATATATATAATTGCTTAAATTACAGGTAGCGAGGATTTGGCAGAAGCATTCATGAGGAGTTTCAATTATGCAATCTCAGCCCCTACCTCCGGCGAATGGGACGAACGTTGGCAAGGGCGTTGTGACCATTTCAGATCTCATCCTGTATTATTGGATTACCTCCGCGATACATGGATTACTCCATACTCTCAAAATATTCTGTCCATGCACACGGATGTGTTACCACACTTTGGGACCCATACCACAAACATGACTGAGGGTGAGCATAACAGGTTGAAGAAGGCATTGGGGAGTGCTTCTTCTACTTTGACACAATCTTCAAAAAGGCTCATAAGATCTTCGATATTCAACTAAAAAATATCAAACAGGGTATGAATAGATCAAAGACCAGAACTCCAATTGATTTGAGGACCCGTAATCTGTATCACAACATATTGACTAAAGTGTCAACGAAAGCCTTACGCATTATCAGACAAGAGCATGGTCGACTTCAGAAAATCAAGCGGGGTCGTAATGGGGGTAATGTCATCACTGAGGCTTTCTGCGGGTGTTACTACAGGCGAACACATGAACTTCCATGTAGTCATGAGATTGCACGTATAGAGGACTGTGGGGGACGGATTGAGCTGGCCTCGATTCATGATTTTTGGAAGAAGTTGGACATTGAAGTAGACAACCCTCCATCTGAGCCTTCAATAAATAAAGACAATTTTCAAGCTTTGTTGAATAAATTTGAGAAAGCACCTGAACCGGTAAGGAGAAAGTTATTCAAAACGATGGAAGAAGGGCTAAATCACCATACAAGAGATGCTTACGAGCCAGATCATATTTCAAAGGCGAATAAACCCCGGACCGGAAGTTCCAGAGAACCGTCAGATTGGGAGCATACTAACAACTTTTTTCGAGTCCCCGCTACACCATCCTCGACCAGCAAAGGGTATAGATCTTCATTCATTTGTGGCTCACACTGTTGATTACGTTCTTGATGTATTTGATTTGCATGTTGATAGTATGAATGCTTCTCACTCTTTTCTTTGCCCTATTTCAGGTTTAGATCTGCATTCATTACATCAACCCAAGCGAGTTCGGAGTCCACGCACAAATGAAAATCAGCTTCAGAACCCACACCATCTACCCCTGCTAGTACTCCTACGTCTCATCCACCACTAGTTGCTTCCGATCGTGGGAGAGGACGGGGTCGAGGGCGAGGTCGAGGACGGGATCAGGGTCAGGGTCGTGGAGAGGGAAATGGATAACCCAATCATACTAGTATATACAGCTCTACGTATTTGACGTCTTTTCCACCTTTCATTATCCCATTTATTGGAGGCATCACAGATGTGGCATCTGATGGACATTGTGGCTATAGAGCCGTAGCAGCACAGATATACGGAGATGAGGAGATGTGGGCTCGAGTGTGCTCAGACTGTTACAATGAGGTGCATGCTCGCCAAGACCTTTATCAAAGAGTTCTAACTTGGATAAATGTAAATGAACTCTTACGTAAGATTGCTTGCTATGTCCGGCCAACGCCGAACAATACTTATTGGATGGACCTCCCAGATCTTGGGCACATAATTGCCACTAGGTATAATGTGGCGTTCAATTCGTACTCGGCTAGCGGCGGCAGTTTATGCCTTCCAGTGACTGTACTGTTGTGGATATGGCCCTCCACTACCCAAGCAATCCCACAAGAACAATAAGAGCACACAAGACAAAGCACAAGAAAAACAAAGCACAGAAAGAACACAGAAATTGTTAACCCAGTTCGCCAATATGATTGACTACATCTGGGGGCACTACCAAGTGTTCGGTCGAAACCTAACGGTTTATTTATATCCGCAAGCGCACGGGCTATTGTAATATAGCGGGTGCAAGTACGGGTCGATCCCACAGAGACAGGGTTTACTAGGGAATACTTTTGTCTTTAGAAAGTAATAGAAAAGATTGGGGGGAGATAAAATTTGCTTTTTAGAAAGATAGAGAGAACATAAACAAACAGAAAGTACTTTAATTAAATTCTTATATAAAACGAAGCATTCTCGGGATTGGAAATCATACACATAATCTTATTCATCAAATCGTCATTGTCTTAGAGATAAAAGGTTTTCATAAAAAGCAAGGATGGTATGTTAAGCCTACGCTACTTCGGGCTAAGACAGTAGCGTTTGTATTCTTCACTAATTATGTCCTAACTGTTTGAGATTTCCGTTTACGTTATCCCCGCCCTGTCACAAACGGGCGTTCCGACTTATCTCTAGCTGACCATAATTAGTAAGAATCCATTAAGGACGGGAGTCAACATACTTTCCATTAAAGGAACATCCCTAGGCCATTGAACTACTCTCGTGATCAATGAAACCTAGTTTCTTTATATGGTTCCGTCAATCGAGATTCTCCGCTAGGTACTTCTCTCAATTGACTGAATCATACAAATTGGATATCTCCAAAATGTAAGGCATTTAGAGAATAATATAAAGAAATTGTTTAGATGAAGGAAAAAGACAAGACTTAACATTTTTAGATGATGAATAAGTATGCTTTTGAGTTTCCAACCCCAAGAATAAGGGGGATTACTCACAAGCCATTAAATAACATAAAAGCAGAAGTAAAAGATTGAGTAAGAAAGACTTATGATGAATAAACGCTGGAAATGATGCTTCACTTTTATTACTTTTCCTCCAAAGTAACTCCAAGAACAAAACAATGACTTTGATCTTCAAATTCCTTTGGAAAATTGTTATCACAAGTGTTTGTACTTTCTATCTATCTAATATCAGTGATTTCTCTCTAAGAATTTGTATCTAAGACTGATCACTAGGGTTCTATTTATAAAAGGGAGGAGACTCTTCAATCAGGTGCCATCAAAAGGTGCCTTTACGTCTGCAGTCGCGTTTTGCACGGCCGCATCAAGGAAGTTGCACGGCCGTGTGACCCTTGGCGCCAGATTTGAATTTGAGTCTTGACACTTCGCACGGCCGCTCCTGTCCAAGCTGCACGGATGCTCCATATAATGACACGGCCACTCCCTCTTCAAGACACGGCCACTCTATATTTTAGGGCCACAAATGTCCTGAAAAAGGCCAGGTGCACGGCCGCTCCATCTTGGCTGCACGGCCGCTCCATCTGAAATTTAGCTTTGTGTGCTTGATTTGGTTGGTGCTCTTCTATGCCTTTTGCCTTGGAGTGTCCAAGCATCCTTTTGATAAAAAGAACCTAAAACCTGTCTTTAAATGCAAGAAATATACCAAAAGCGTAAAATCTAGATAAAATGAAAAAGGAACTAAAAAGTACATGAAATGGAATGAGAAATGTTGTTTTATGCAATAAAAAGTATATAAAACTTAGGATAAATGACTATATAATAGTCACTTATCAAACTTCCCCACACTTAAGCTTTTGCTTGTCCCCAAGCAAACATAGAATGAAAATACGGAGAGGGAGAAAAAGCAAGATTGATCCCTCAGAAATAAAGTAGCAAGCCCTTAAATGCCTTTTAGATAATGCCTTTATCTTTCTAATCATATGTTGAATACCTTTAAAAATTTATCTAGGAAGAAGCATTTTAGGGATGTTTTTAAAGAGATAAAATGCAAGACAATAACCTAATATAGCATGTATATAATTTTGACCAAGTAAAGCATGCTAGAAGGAAAAATTTTAGATTTATTTCTTGGTAGAAAAAGCTGTCACTTTTTTAGAGTAATTTTTGAGAAAAGATGAATTTATTTCTTTAAAATGTACAAGAGAAGGTATAAACATTTATTCACAAATTAGAAGTTCCGAAGAATTGTATTATATTCTTGAATCACAAGGGTAAAAAATGGATGATGATAGTGGAAAAATCTCATCAAAGTTAAACAAATTTATCTTATTTTTGCACGTGTTATATTTTTGCAAAAGACCTAAGTTATTTTTGATCCTTTCAAGTAGGAGATATTATGGTCGCGAACCCCATGTTCCTAATACTTAGATCAAGAATACTTTTGGATATTACTCCCGTTTGGCAAGGAAGCATCGTCGCAGCGAACGCCGTGCCCCGAGTTACTTAGGAAGTAATAGGTTTCTTTTTGGTTTTAAGGATTGGTGACAAATGTCACTCTTTTTAGCAATAAGATAAAAGTGTTTTACTTTGATTTGATTTGAAAAATGGAAGGATGGAATTTTTGATGAAAGGGTGTGATTCAAGGGATGCAAACAAAAAGGTGCTTCTAAAAAGGGAATAAACATTTAATAAAGATAAAAGATGTACAATCTTAAAGAAATATTTTCAATATTTGCATAAATGACCAAGCATAAAAAAATTCCTTCTAATCAAATGCATTTTCCTTGATGAGACTCTATATTTTTCTATACTAACTTATGAGGCTTTCAATTATTTCCTAAAAATATCCCTATATTTTTCATTTTTATAGATTTCTAAGTTTATAGAAAATATGAGAGGAAAGATAAATAGGCATTTATACTAGGGCAAATGGCAAGCATAATGATAATGATTTTTGATCATCATAGGGATTTATTATATATATATATATATATATATATATATATATATATATATATATATATATATATATATATATATATATATTTAAATACTATTATACATGCATAAATGAAAAATGCAACTAAGTTAAAAAAAAAAATTACACTAGAAAGCAATTAAATCTAACCTAGAAAGCAAGTAAAAATTTTAAAACTAGAAAGTGAAAAATAAAATAAAAGGATAGATATACCCCCCCACACTTGAAATGAACATTGTCCTCAATGTTTCAAGGAACAATGCCAAATCTCGGGAGGGTAAAGAGAAAAACTTACTAAAATGGTGGTGGTGGTGGAAAGTTGTCCCAATAGTTTGCCCCATAGTTGTAAATGTCGTCAATCCTTCCTTGAGCATGTTGAATACGACCATCCATTTGGCCGAGTTGTTGAAGGATTTGAGCGTTTTGCTCAAGCAATTGACCTTGTTGGGCAAACATTTAATCGAACCTTTGGTAGAAGTCGGGTGGCAACAGGGCTTGAATCTCTTCTTCTTCTTCTTCTTCTTCTTGGCCTTCTCCTCCAATGGCATTTGGGAATATCCAAGTCTCGGGCTCTCTTATTCGGATGGTGGGGAGATTGTTGCTTGGGAGTACAATGTAGGGCATTTTTCCCGCTCCTACTAACCAATTATACTCATTATTTCCCCTCTCCGAAATGAGTTGCATAGTTCGAAGGGTTGGAATATCCAGTTTTGTTGACCCTCTCACCTCAACCCAATTATTTGAAATCTCAAAATTAAAATGCTTGACAAATAAAGTAACAATTCCTCCCATATGAATTTCCCCATTAAAGGTTGGAGAAACGATATCACCAATCAACTCAAAGAAAAAATTGCAAAGATTTATCCTTCTTCGCTCCCAAACAAAACACCATACACAAACAACTCCTTTCTATTCACGGTTCCCTTATCCTCCCTAGCAAAGATGGTACAAGCGAACATCCTATGTATGAGGCGGAGGGATGGGTGAATGATAGAAGAAGCTTTGGCACTTCGGGATGTGTAAGATGGAAGGCCGGTAATTTGGTTCCAAAAAGCAGTCTCATTGTATTCAATGGGCATGTCGGGAAAAGACTCCGTTTGGAATGATAAACCCAAAATTCTACTAATTTCAGCCCCGGTCAAATGAAGCTCTCTTCCTCCAAGGCGAAAATCCAAATGGAACTGATTAAAAACCCTTCCTGTCAATCTATAAGTCTCCTCCACAATTTTCATCTTTAATGTACTCAGAAATTCTAAGGTAAGGACCTCATAGGTTTTCTCATGCTTCTGAAGGAAGCCATCGGATCTCAATTCCATATAAAGAGTAAGAACATTCCCATAAATTCCTAATGCTCTCAGGGCAAGCCTATCAGGAAATTGGGTTGGCCTAATCCTTTTAGAGCTCAAGGCAACAAAACGTGCCGTCTCCCTCGGACTTCTAAAATCAATCCCCAAAGTATTGAGAGTAGGATTCAAGTTAGAGGAAGAGCCTTGCTCTTTTCGAGACTTCTTTGTTACTCTCTCTGTAGCCTTTCCTTTCCCTTTGGTAGACATTATCTCAAAACCCAAAAAATTGAAAGACAAGAGAGGTGAAAGAGTTCTTACCCGAAGAAATTTGCTGAATAAACCTGAAATCCTTGATGCCCAGCCACTGAAATGTCCAAGAGCTTCCTCCTTAACCTTAATCTTGAGCAATCCCTTCGAATTTTATGAAATGGGTGAAGGATTTTGGTATTTTCGGAATTGGGGTTTTAGGAGGGTTTTGGACTGATTTTGGTGGGGGAGAAATGGTTGAGTGGTGGATTTGAGGATGATTGAGGGTTGTAATGTGGGTTAGAATGGTAGAGAGATGGGTATTTAAGGTGGGTGGGGCGGAGGTATAGAGAGAAGAGTGAAGGAGATGAAGTGAATGAGGGAGGAGGAAGAAGGGTGCATCTTTTTGACTGAAACGACGCAACTCCCCAGACGTTTTGCACGGCCGTGTCAAGGGACTTGCACGACCGCTCCCTTTTGCTGAGTTAACCCGTTCTGACTCGATATGAACTGCACGGCCGCTCCAAGTTATACTGCACGGCCGTGCTAACCAGAATTTCACCATTTTTAAATCTTTTTCTTTTTCTCTTTTATACCTACAAAACAAGGTTAGCACAATAATAATAAAAACTAAAACTAAAAATATATAAAATAAAGCAAAAAATAATCCATCGGTTACCATCCCGATGATGCTTGTTTTAGGTCCTTAGCTTGACCCCTTCCCGGTAGTAGGAGATGCATGATACTTGGTCGGCCTTTTGTCATTGACAACTTGCCATTGCAATCCTTCCGGGGTAATGAGTATCTTTTGTGGTAGACATTTCTTCCATCCCGATTTCTTAGTTAGAACAAGCGACCTATAGTCTTTGCACTTTCAGAAATTCGAAGTGACCTCCTTCTTTGTTCTTTTAGGTTTTTTCACTGCATTGTTAGCTTTGGGACATGCAGAAATATCTATAACATCATTGCAAATCAAAGGTTCAACATTTATGGGATCATTTTCTATTCCTTCCTTTGATTTCGGTTCCTCACCCATTAAATCTTCTTCACTTGGAATCCAATTTTCTTCGCTAGGGGTGTAGGTCTCTTCATTTGGGGTCCAATTCTCTTCACTAGGTGTGTAGGCCTCGAGATAGGGATCTTCGAGAACTGGCCTATGCATACTAAATTCGACCCTTTCTTTCTCTATATTTAGGGAAAATGTGCCATTTTCACATCTATAATTGCCCCCGGAGTGGCAAGAAATGGCCTTCCTAGAATGACGGGAATATAATGGTCTTCCGCCATATCCAAGATAACAAAGTCGACAGGGATGATCAAGTTCCCTACTCGACAAAGCAAGTTTTCCATAATACCAACGGGGTATTGAACGGATCGGTCTGCCAATTGGAGAGTTATGGTTGTGGGTTTTAGTTCCCCTATACCAAGCTTCTCGCTAACCGATAATGGCATTATACTAACGCTCGCTCCTAAGTCAAGGACAGCGTTATCTATGTTTATTCTGCCAACACAACAAGGAATGGTGAATGTACCCGGATCCTTTAATTTCGGAGGGTCTTTGTTTTGCAAAACAACGCTTACTTCCTCCGCTAGCATAACATTCTCATTTTCTTCTAGCCTTTCTTTTTCAAAAATTAATTTTTTCAAAGGTTTAACGGCTAAAGGCATATCTTCATCTTTTCTAAAATAAGAAATGTTAACATTAATGGCATCTAGGTTGTCAAGGAATTCATCATAATCCTTGTTTTCTTTTTTAGGGGATTCCGTCCCCAAACTAGTCTCAATCATTGGAGGGATTGGACTATGATTATTTCTAGGGCATTCATTTATCTTTTCTTGCTCATCCCTAGTTTTTACCCATTAACTTGCTCATTTGGCCTTTGAGGTTGACCGGGAAGACTCCCTTGTGGCCTATTCATTGGGGTAGCCTGTTGAGCTTGTTGAGTTTCTAGCATCTTATTATGCGCTGCCAAGTTATCAAACCTAGCATTAAGCAGTTTAAAACATTCCCTAAATTCATTATTGATCTTTTCTTGGGAATTTTTATTTTCCACTACAAAATCCATTATAAGATCCAATTTAGATTTAGGGGGGAAGGTACTTGCATTGTTGTTGAAATTCTTAGGTGCAAATCCCGGGGGTTGTGTAGATGGTTGCGGGTTAAGAACGTTGTTATTCTCATAGAAAAAATTTGGGTGATTCCTCCACTAGGGATTGTATGTATTAGAATACATCCCCCCTTTTTGCCCAAAAGAATTAACGAAGTTCACTTGATCGTTAGAAGTAACGTCAAGTAACTCGCAGTTATCCGTACTATGTGAGTTAGACCCACATAGTTCGCATAACACATTTACACTAGCAATGGGATTGACATTAAGATTTTCAAACTTTTTCAAAAGCATGTCAACTTTAGAGGAGAGAAGAGTAACTGCATCAACATTATATTTACCGGGCGTACCTTGTTGCTGCTCCCTCTCGTTTGACCATTGGTAATGGTTCAATGCAATGTTCTCGATAAGGTCGTATGCCTCATCGACTCCTTTGTTCATCAATGCTCCTCCTGCAACGACATCAATGGTCTCTCTTGTTTTGAATATGAGACCGCTGTAGAAGGTGTGAACAATCAACCACTTTTCAAGCCCGTGGTGGGGGCACATTCTGAGAAGTTCCTTGAACCGCTCCCATGCATCATACAAAGTCTCACTATCTGTTTGACAGAAGTTAGTGATTTTTGTTCGTATACGAGCGATCTTGCTTGGTGGGAAAAATCGACCAAGGAATGCTTCTTGAATTTGGTCCCATATTGTTAATGAATTCTGGGGGACCGAATTCAACCATTGTTTCGCCTTATCCTTAAGAGAGAAAGGAAAAAGGCGCATTCGGATTGCTTCCACCGTAACATTTTGAATACGTGTGGTATCACAGTATTCAAGGAATGTTTGGATGTGTAGATGGGGATCTTCGAAGGCGGTGCCGCTGTATTGGTTATTCATAACCATATGCAATAACTGCGGCTTTATCTCGAAGTTTGCCGCTCCGGCATTCGGCACAACAATAGGAGATCTAGTTCCCGGGGTACTTGGGTTAACAAAGTCCCGTAGGGTCCTAGCGGGTGTTTGCTGTTCTCCGTCCATATGCTTCTTCAAAGTTTCTCTAAATCTTCTTAATCTCTCGTGAAAGCTTCTTTCGGGTTCCGGATCAAAGTTGTCAACGTATGTCCGAGACCGTTTCATAAACTATAAGAAAAACACTTGAAGAAAAATTAAACGCAACAATTTATAGGAAGAGAAAGCAAAATAAAAATAAAACAAAAACTAAAAATTATGTAGTAAAGACAAAAATAAAAGTAAACCGTTGTCCCCGGCAACGGCGCCAAAAACTTGTTCGGTCGAAACCTAACGGTTTATTTATATCCGCAAGCGCACGGGCTATTGTAATATAGCAGGTGCAAGTACGGGTCGATCCCACAGAGACAGGGTTTACTAGGGAATACTTTTGTCTTTAGAAAGTAATAGAAAAGATTGGGGGGAGATAAAATTTGCTTTTTAGAAAGATAGAGAGAACATAAACAAACAGAAAGTACTTTAATTAAATTCTTATATAAAACGAAGCATTCTCGGGATTGGAAATCATACACATAATCTTATTCATCAAATCGTCATTGTCTTAGAGATAAAAGGTTTTCATAAAAAGCAAGGATGGTATGTTAAGCCTATGCTACTTCGGGCTAAGACAGTAGCGTTTGTATTCTTCACTAATTATGTCCTAACTATTTGAGATTTCCGTTTACGTTATCCCCGCCCTGTCACAAACGGGCGTTCCGGCTTATCTCTAGCTGACCATAATTAGTAAGAATCCATTAAGGACGGGAGTCAACATACTTTCCATTAAAGGAACATCCCTAGGCCATTGAACTACTCTCGTGATCAATGAAACCTAGTTTCTTTATATGGTTCCGTCAATCGAGATTCTCCACTAGGTACTTCTCTCAATTGACTGAATCATACAAATTGGACATCTCCAAAATGTAAGGCATTTAGAGAATAATATAAAGAAATTGTTTAGATGAAGGAAGAAGACAAGACTTAACATTTTTAGATGATGAATAAGTATGCTTTTGAGTTTCCAACCCCAAGAATAAGGGGGATTACTCACAAGCCATTAAATAACATAAAAGCAGAAGTAAAAGATTGAGTAAGAAGGACTTATGATGAATAAACGCTGAAAATGATGCTTCACTTTTATTACTTTTCCTCCAAAGTAACTTCAAGAACAAAACAATGACTTTGATCTTCAAATTCCTTTGGAAAATTGTTATCACAAGTGTTTGTACTTTCTATCTATCTAATATCAGTGATTTCTCTCTAAGAATTCGTATCTAAGACTGATCACTAGGGTCCTATTTATAAAAGGGAGGAGACTCTTCAATCGGGTGCCATCAAAAGGTGCCTTTACGTCTGCAGTCGCGTTTTGCACGGCCGCGTCAAGGAAGTTGCACGGCCGTGTGACCCTTGGCGCCAGATTTGAATTTGAGTCTTGACACTTCGCACGGCCGCTCCCAATATAGCCGCACGGCCGCTCCATATAATGACACGGCCACTCCCTCTTCAAGACACGACCACTCTATATTTTAGGGCCACAAATGTCCTGAAAAAGGCCAGGTGCACGGCCGCTCCATCTTGGCTGCACGGCCGCTCCATCTGAAATTTAGCTTTGTGTGCTTGATTTGGTTGGTGCTCTTCTATGCCTTTTGCCTTGGAGTGTCCAAGCATCCTTTTGATAAAAAGAACCTAAAACCTGTCTTTAAATGCAAGAAATATACCAAAAGCGTAAAATCTAGATAAAATGAAAAAGGAACTAAAAAGTACATGAAATGGAATGAGAAATGATGTTTTATGCAATAAAAAGTATATAAAACTAAGGATAAATGACTATATAATAGTCACTTATCACCAAGCCAGGATCTTGCACTATGATATGTATGTATAAAGTTACAATGAGTTTTGGGGCGGAACTTTGCTTAAATATATGCCCTGAAATATAACCAAACCCTAGATGGACAAAAGGAACCCGAAAATTGGCCTAAAACTGGGCCCAGAATTTTTCCTCCCCGACAAGAGCGCGGTCGCCCTCCATAGCTGCGTGGCCGCCCTCAACTTCAGATAATTCTGCACCCTCGTTCGCACCTCCAGGGCGGCCGCCCTTGCCTCCTGCGCGTCCGCTCAGAACGACAGTTGCTCTGACGATTTTCTTCCCTTTTTGCTCCGAAATCTAACCCGGTTGGTCCTCTATCCCAACAATCTCCCACCTAGAGATCAACCGCATATATAAGCCCCGTATCCGTTCTTCAACTCATCCTTGGTGTCCTCCTAGTGCTCACCTCGATCATGGTAGTGCCTTCCTCTTCTCCTATTCTCCAAGCCCAATTGAAGCTATGCACAACTTCAATTTCTCAAGGTTTACAACCTTTGTCAACATGTCAGCCGGGTTCTCCGATCCCAATATCTTCTCCAGCCTTAAGATCTTCCTTTCCAAGAGATGCCTGATGTAGTGAAACCTCAGTTCAATGTGCTTCGTCCTAGAATGAAACGCCGGATTCCTAGCCAAATGTATTGCGCTCTGACTGTCACTGTAGAGAGCGTTACCACTTCGCGTCTTCCCAAGTTCACCCAAGAAGTTCTGCAACCATACCATCTCTTTACTCGCCTCTGTCACTGCCACATATTCTGCTTCTGCAGTCGACTGAGCCACGATCTTCTGCAATTTAGAAGCCCAGGAGATTGCCGTACCACCCAATGTGAAAACATAACCCGTAGTACTTCTCCTCTTGTCTAGATCGCTTGATGCCAAATCCGCATCAACATAACCCGCTAACACGACCTCCTTGCTTGAGAAACATAGAGCCTTACCAGCAGTACCCTTTAAGTAACGCAGGATCCATTTAACCGCTTCCCAATATTGCTTTCCTGGATTGCCTATGAACCGGCTGACTACTTCAACCGCATGTGCAATGTCCGGCCTTGTACACACCATTGCATACATTAGAGTCCCCACTGCCGAAGCATATGGAGTCCTCTCCATCTTGTCACGCTCCTCCTTGCCCATAGGTGAGTCCTTCTCGGATAGCTTGAAGTGCATACCCAATGGTGTCCCTGTTGGCTTCGCCTCTTCCATGCAAAACCTTGCCAAGACTTTCTCAACGTATTCTGCTTGTGAAAGAACCAACTTACCCGACTCCCTATCCCGGTCAATCCGCATGCCCAAGATTTTTCTGGCCTCCCCCAAATCCTTCATCTCGAACCGTTCTGACAACTGAGCCTTCAATCTGTTTACCTCTCTACTGCTAGAGCCCGCTATTAGCATGTCATCCACATATAACAGCAAGATTATGTACCCATTGTCCGTGTTCTTGAAGTAGCAACAATGATCCGCCTCACATCTGATAAAATCAATATCGTGCATGAATCCATCGAACTTTCTGTACCACTGCCTAGGAGCTTGTTTAAGGCCATACAAGCTCTTAGTCAATCTGCAAACCAGTTCCTCGCTACCCTTAGACAAGTAACCCTCTGGTTGTACCATGTAAATTTCTTCCTCCAAATCCCCATGAAGAAAAGCCGTCTTTACATCCATCTGTTCCAGCAACAAGTTATCTGCCACTACTATCCCCAGAACCATTCTGATAGTGGTCATCTTCACAACAGGAGTGAAGACCTCGGTGTAGTCAATACCATACTTTTGCTGAAACCCTTTTACAACCAACCTTGCCTTGTAACGCTTACTGCCGTTTGCTTCCTCCTTAATCCTGTAAACCCACTTGTTATGCAATGCCTTCTTCCCCTTAGGCAGTCTAATCAACTCCCAAGTTTTGTTGGCTTTCAATGAGTCCATCTCATCGTCCATCGCAGCTTTCCACTTATTACAAAGTGCACTACGAACAGCCTCCGCATAACATTCCGGTTCCCCACTATCTGTCAACAACAAATAGTAATTGGAAGGAGTATACCTGTCAGGCGATCCACGCAACCTGCTGGATCTACGCAGCGGAATATCCGGTTCCGGAGTATGTGGTTCATCTTCAGTGACCCCCTGACCATGGTCATCATGAACCGTTCTGCTCCCACCCGAGTCTGGAATATCCACCTCTACAACCTCCGGTTCTGAACTAATATCATCAGATGCCCCCTTTCTGTCCTTGTACAATACCTGTTCATTGAATACCACATCTCGACTACGAATAATTTTATGGTTTTGGTCATCCCAAAACTTATACCCGAAGTCATCCCCGCCATACCCAATAAACGTACATTTTACAGATTTTGCATCTAACTTAGTTCTATCAGCAGAATCAATATGAACATATGAAACGCAGCCAAATATGCGAAGAAAGGACAGATTTACCTGCTTGCCACTCCATGCTTCCTCTGGAATTCCATTCCCCAATGGTACCGATGGTCCCCTATTGATCAAGAAAGCCGCCGTGTCAACTGCATATGCCCAGAACGTCTTCGAAAGTCCACACTTCAATCTCATACTTCTTGCCCGCTCGTTCAATGTCCTGTTCATCCTCTCTGCAACCCCATTGAGTTGTGGTGTACGCTTTGGAGTCTTCTCCATGCGAATACCATTCGCTGCACAATATTCCCTAAACTCACCGAGCTCATACTCCCCACCATTATCTGATCTTAAGCACTTAAGCTTAAGTCCCGTCTGATTCTCCACCAAGGCCCTCCATTTCTTGAATACCTCGAAAGCTTCATCTTTCCCCTTCAAGAAGTAGACCCAGACCTTCCTTGTTGAATCATCAATAAAGGTCATGTAATATGACGCACCACCCAGAGAAGTTACCGGAGATGGTCCCCACAAGTCCGTGTGGACCAGTTCTAACTTTGCTTCCCTCAAAGCCCTACCCGTCCTCGAGAAATTACTTCTCCCCTGTTTGCCAAACACACAATCTTCGCAGATCCCCACGTTGACTGTCTTCAAACCCGGTAGTAGTCCCTTTGAACAAAGTACTTTCATCCCCGTCTCACTCATGTGACCCAATCGACAGTGCCACAAATCAGTATCACCCTTGGCTGACACCACCGCGATACTATCCTTGGTGTTATTCGCCAAATACAATGTCCCCTCCTTATTACCCCGAGCGATCTCACAATCCTCCTTGGTAATAACCCAGTTCCTGCAGCCGAATGTTACCTTGTAACCTTCTTCGTCCAACTGCCCAACTGATAATAGGTTCTTTTTCAAACCCGGAATGTGCCTGACCCCGTTCAGATGTAAGACCTTCCCGTCCGATGCTCCTATTCTGACATCCCCCTTCCCCTTGATTTCCAAAGGCTCGCCATCCGCCAGATAGACCTTACCGAAATCACCGGAAGTATAATTCTCCATCTCTTCTGCATGCCCGCAAGAGTGGAATGATGCCCCCGAATCCAGCACCCATGATTCTAGTGCACTACTAACACTCAGAACCAGTACATCATCACCTTCGACTGTCACATTCACCGAATTGCCCCCACGATTGGGACAATCCTTCTTGTAGTGTCCCAACTCCTTACAGTGATAGCACTGAACTGATCCCTTTGCAACCCTTGGTTTGTCTCTGATCTCCACGGTCTTGCCCTTACCACCCACCACGTTCTCCCTAGATTCAGTTCTCCCTTGTTTGCTAGTACCCGGCCTTCCCCTGCTAGTAGTAGCTAAGGCCGATCCCGAAGCAGTCGATGTCCCCAACTTCTTCATGCGATTTTCCTCGCCCAAGAGAAAGTCTTTAACATCATCATACTTCAATTTGTTTTTACCTGCTGAAGCATTGATCGCTGTCACTGTCCCGCTCCAACTTCCTGGTAAAGACGCTAGCAACAAGCACGCATGAACCTCATCATCAAACGTAATCTCCAACGCAGTCAATGAGTCTATAACATCCATAAACTCATCGATTTGTTTAGCTAAGGATCCTCCCTCTTGCATCTTGAGACTACCCATCTTGCGTATCAAATCAACCTTGTTTGCAGCAGATGGAGTTTCAAATCTCTCAGTAAGATAATCCAATAGCTCCTTTGTGGTTTTTGCCTTCTTGGTAGTCTTCGCAATCCACTTTGACAAAGTAGATCTGACCACCCCTAGGGCCTTCCGATCCATGAGTTCCCAATCTTCCTGCGTTTCTCCTTCCGGTTTGACACCCTTTAGAGGCTTATAGAGATCTTTGTTATACAAGAGATCCTCTATCTGCATCCTCCAAAATTCGAAGTCGGACCCATCGAATTTCTCAACTGCCTGTTTGTCCTTGCCCATTCTTGATTGCTTGACAACACCCAATCGCTCGATAAACCAATCTTACGATTAAACCCTGATCTCGAACCAAGGGCTCTGATACCAGTTGTTGTGGATATGGCTCTCCAATACCCAAGCAATCCCACAAGAACAATAAGAGCACACAAGACAAAGCACAAGAAAAACAAAGCACAGAAAGAACACATAAATTGTTAACCCAGTTCGCCAATATGATTGACTACGTCTGGGGGCACTACCAAGCCAGGATCTTGCACTATGATATGTATGTATAAAGTTACAATGAGTTTTGGGGCGGAACTTTGCTTAAATATATGCCCTGAAATATAACCAAACCCTAGATGGACATAAGGAACCCGAAAATTGGCCTAAAACCGGGCCTATAATTTTTCCTCCCCGACAAGAGCGCGGTCGCCCTCCATAACTGCGCGGCCGCCCTCAACTTCAGAGAATTCTGCACCCTCGTTCGCACCTCCAGCGCGGCCGCCCTTGCCTCCTGCGCGGCCGCCCAGAACGACAGTTGCTCCGACGATTTTCTTCCCTTTTTGCTCCGAAATCTAACCCGGTTGGTCCTCTATCCCAACATGTACCAGCAGGAGTAGGACCACCGATAAACACAGTTGTGGTGGGACAAGTGACAAACCATTTTATATTGGTATGATACTTAACTGTCTCATCTATATTTGTAATATTTAAGTGTCTTACTTAAATTCGTTGTATTTATCTGTTATTACTTTTGCAGCTGCACATGTCAGGCAATGATTATTCAATTCCACCACCACCGAACACTTGGAGGGAACACTGTGATCCAAGCACAAGTCAACTGATCCTCCGATATCGAGATAGGATAGCAGCATTTAATGAACTCTATGATCAGGATAACCATGCAAGAAGAGAAAGATTACGTAGGGGATAGTATATGTGTAATGGTTTTTGAATTATAAAGTTTGTTTGAATGTTTGAATTATATGCTTATCCTTGTTAACACTTTTATTTCGTATACAATTTGTCTATTGGTCCCTCCCACTGTTTTGTGGAGATATGCTATCATATCGAGAAACAAATTTCAGTTCTAGTTGCTTTTGCTGTTACTGTTGTGAAAATGCAGGTTCAGACACCATTTCGTGTATACGTACACGAGATGTACTCACTCATCTCATGTGAATCTACACGAGACATCTCGTGTGCATATACACGACATTTATTTTGTGTATATGTACACGAGACATCTCGTGTAGATTCACACGAGATGAGTGAGTACATCTCTGTATATACACACGAGACGGGTAAGGACAGGTTTGAAATTTTTCGTTCCCTGCATTTATCATTTCCTGTATTTAGTATTTACCGATTAATTCCTATAATTTCTCATAACCAAATGATGTAAACTATCAATAACAAACATTACCCCCACCACCACAATATCAGCATCCCTCCATTTTTGTATCCACTTCTTGCTCTATGCCCTTCATTGTTATCTCTAGCTGGCCTTATATATTTCTAAGAGACTCTAAACCAAAATAAAATAACAAATAAAAAAATTTCAAAAAAAAAAAAAAGAAGGTTTTTTTGAAAAGCAAATTAAAACTGAAAAATGTCCACCAAATTATATCCAACAGAAAGAAGAGAACAAAGCAAATGTCTTCCTCCCAAACCCTGAATTTGGTTCTCTTCTTCTGTTTCTCTATCTTCCTCCTCGCTCCTTCTGACTTCGTCCTCCTTCATTTCAACTACTACTCGAAGTTTATTTTCTTCAGAAATCATTTATAACTTTGCGTTATATTTTTTATTAATTTTTTTTTTTTTTTTTTTTTTTTTTTTTTTATGTGCAGATGAAGCTCTTAATACTTACACGCCGCATGGTCGTTACCTTATTCAGAAGGACTACATACGTGAGTCCTCTTGTTCTTGAATGAAATCTTGAAATTCTTAGGTTTAATTCCATGAGGTCTCCTCTCCCCAAATCATTCTCCATAAAAGATCAAGCGAGATTCAAAAGTTCACACACTATTGAAGGACGAGATCAAAATTCCAGAAAACCCCTCACTCGTCGCCATTTCAGTTCAAACACGGCCGTGTCACATAATCAAGCACGGTCGTCGTGCCCGCTATTGCCGAATTTGATCATCGTCAGCTCTTATACCCTAAGGTATAGAAGTTATTTTTTTTTTTTCACAATTTGAAGAGAATAAATGACTCTTATATCTAGATGTCAAAATCTTGCAAAAAACTAGTTTTTTCGTAACATACGAAAAAAACTAGTTTTAAAGCACTAAGTCTAACTAATAAGAGTGATGAACTATTCTGAAAACTAGTTTTTAATAACATTTTGAAAAAAACTAGTTTTTCACAAGAGTTTATCTAGATATAGAAATAATTCCAGTCTTATAACATTGGGTATAGGAGTGAATTTTATTATTTTTTAAGAAAATATGAAAAATTGTGCAAAAAATAATACTCTTATACCTAATTATAAATAGTCTTATACATTTAGATATAGAAAGATATAAGAGAAGATTGTTTAATAAAATATGAGTCTTTTATTATTATTTTTAAGAAAAGATGAAAAATGTGAAAAAAAAAATACTCTTCTACCAAGGTATAAAAGTATTTTTAGTCTAATATTTTTTGGTATAAGAACGACAGGGAAGGAGTATATGTGAGCGTGAGATTATGTAGAATTTTGCATCTCGATTAGGTTTTTATAACTTTTACATCTCGCTCATGAGTTCTAGGTTCCTCAGCCCTAACTGCCCAAATTCTTAATCCCTATTTGTAAGTTTGGCACTGCTTCTTCTTCTTATTCTCCGAAAGGGATTCCTCAAAAAAGAGATTTTAGTAAAATTGATTACAAAAATGGCCGTTACGATATGTATGATATGTACTCCTTTCGTCCCAGAACAATGTTCACATACACTGTTTGCACATATTTTAAGGAGGGAGTATTATATTGAAAGTGTTGTGAGTGTGAAAATAAAATAGGAGAGAGAATGAGTGGAGAGAATAGTAAATTATAATGGTGTTGTGAGTATTAAAATAATGTAGGAGAGAGAATGAGTGGAGTGAATAGTAAAGATTCCTTTCCATTTTGGGTAAGTTTTAAATGTGTGAAGTAAGTTTTGAGACGCCCAAAAGGGAAAGTGTGAAGATTGTTCCGGGACGGAGGGAGTATGTTAATATAATAAATGCACATACATGACCGTTTCAAGGATTTTATGGGCCCCGAGTGAATTCATATTGTGGACCCTAATATAGTGACGAGCCAAAAAATAAATTGAAAGATGCAAAACTCTTTCCACTAATTAAAAGGAAATTTGTTTTAATATATTCAAAGGTTTACTTACTATACTAATTTCCTGCATTTAAGAAACTTTAATAAAATCTACATAATTTTTATTTTTAAAATCAATTGAGGGTCTGATTCCCCCATTATTAAAGTTGCAGCTTCACGTAGCCCATATAATGTGTTAAATTTTTACATTTAGAAGGTGAACGGAATATAATTTTTCCCTAATTAAATATCCCTAAAGATAAGGAAAACAATTATCCTAATTTAATAGGGATTTATTCTCACTCAAGAAGTCTTACTTGGAGCAGACTCCTAGCGGGCTAAGGAACCTAAATTAGATGAAGATTCACTCTCCTAATACAAATCAACTATGAACTCCTATTCTTGGAGGACTCATCACTTGGAAGCTATAAATAAGGGTCAAATCCCTCACACAAAAGGTACATTCAAACACCCTTTCAATACTATAATACGCCTTTCCTTCCGGTTTATATCATCTTCATATACCGATGCTTATTCTCACGCCGGAGGGTTTGCGCGGGGGTAACTCCCCGCGCCCTAACGGTGTTTGTTTTGCAGATCCGTTCGTCGTTCGTTCAGGAATTCAACGCCGCGTTCCCGACTGATTAGGTACCCCCGGTACCGCTCATTTTTTGCTGCATCAGTCACTGAACGGAATATAATTTCCCCCTAATTAAATATCCCTAAAGATAAGGAAAACAATTATCCTAATCCAATAGGGATTTATTCTCACTCAAGAAGTCTTATTTGGAGCAGACTCCTAGCGGGCTAAGGAACCTAAATTAGATGAAGATTTACTCTCCTAATACAAATCAACTATGAACTCCTATTCTTGGAGGACTCATCACTTGAAAGCTATAAATAAGGGTCAAATCCCTCACACAAAAGGTACATTCAAACACCCTTTCAATACTATAATACGCCTTTCCTTCCGGTTTATATCATCTTCATATACAGATGCTTATTCTCACGCCGGAGGGTTTGCGCGGGGGTAACTCCCCGCGCCCTAACGGTGTTTGTTTTGCAGATCCGTTCGTCGTTCGTCCAGGAATCCAACGCCGCGTTCCCGACTGATTAGGTACCCCCGGTACCGCTCATTTTTTGCTGCATCAGTTTGGTTCCATTGCCGGGAACGAGATGTTAGCGAACGACGGACGGATGACATGATCACGATGACAATGGATTTAAACAAAAAAAAAATAATACTACTTCCAAATTCCAGACAACCGCTCTCAATTAATTCAAAACTTCAGACTTCCGCCGGCCATCTCTTGTACGGCAACACCACGTCCGTCAGCGTCGTCCCCCCTATTTCATTACTCTGTGCCAATCGGCATTGTTTTCAGTCTTTGGATCGGAAGACTAATTAAGAGGGTGATTTATACCAAAACTCTATCAACAACAGTTTTGGCTGCCAAGAGACGAAAGAGGGAAGAGCCCCAAAAAAAAAAATTGCTCAGAAGGGCAGTTGGTGATCATTTCTTTATTGGGCCACGACCTTCTTTATTACCAGGTGATTTCCTTCCATTTAAGCAATCCCTCCATATTTTAGCATTGCTAGAATATACTATATGTAAATGCAGTGCCTACATAAAAATGTGTAGAATAGGTGTTCTCTTATTAGTTGGGGCAAAGGTAGAACCCACTTTTACTTGAAATATTACATGCTTGGAAGACACTATTACGTTGTGCATAGGTGCACTCACAAGCATAATAAGGGATAATTACGTAATCACACACATTGTACTGCGTAAACACAATGAAAGTTCCTTAATTAAATCTGCAAAAAATATATGCATATATTGCTATGAGTCATGCAGTCAATTGGCGTATCTGCAACATCGAAAAGAAAAAATCTATGAGTTAAATCTTGGTTGTGAATCTAGTCAGCAATCTTAAAACTTCATTGATTACCTTGACTGTTGCTTCTAGATACTTATTAATTTTTACCTAGTAGTATTACTATGATACTATCGATCAATTAATTAATGGCACCATTTTTCTTTCACGATATGTTGCTACAATGAATTTGTGGGTGAGGTAAAGACATGTTAAACGCACGGAACAACAATATGACTGGAAATAATGGAGTCATCCAACCACAAGCTATACATGGTGAGCGGCTTGTTAAAACCAAGCAGGCCAACGCCAAAAAGACGAAAGGGCTTTCGAGCAAACTTAACAGTTCGCCGAAGCAAAAGTCAGGCAGCACGTGGCCATATACACTTAAGACAGCTCGTCATGAAAGGATCAATTTTCAAGTCACTCGCCGCAGACGACTCCGTTCATGTCATCACCCGGTCCAGTGATGGCCGGGAGTTTTACTTCGGCGTTAATTTGACTGCTGCGGAGAGTGTCTTCAGGATGCTGAGGCTGACCCGGTTGTGCAAATGGAGCAATGCGAAAACCCTATTGTTGGAGCTATCATAGGGCTTTGCTACTACTGGATTTGAGAGAGCAGCTTGGCCAAGATCGATGCCCACAAACATCAGCTAGCTGAACCAGATAGAGCAATACATCTGAAACTTCTTCCTCCAGGTGCTCTTTATCAACACGACTCCAGCTTGGAACAGTTTCTACAAAGAAGGAATTCTAGAGATAAAGGATCGGTGAATTCTTTGTCTCAGTCTCGATGCCCACCATATCCAGGTGTACTCTCTCCAAATCTTGTTTTTAGTCACTTCATAACATGGTGTCACTTTTGAACAAGTAAAACTAATGGGAATCTCCTTGTTAACTTTACAGACACATAGGCACATGTTAGTATCACAAATCATGCTTGCCATTACTCGTCATCTTTCACATTAGCAAGGACCAAAAATTATGCATCAGTTCTTGCTTAAATTGTTATCCCTACAATGTTTCTATTAAATCCAACAATGATTGCTTACATTATTAATTCTTTCATTCTTTGTCTTGTCGATGAACGAAATCGGGATGAGCATTTGGTGCAAGCACAAATAGAACCAAGCAACAGTCAAAATAACTTTACTCGAGCATCGAGCAGCAACCTACAAGTTGTAAACCAAGGTGCAAACACAACAAGTGCTACGAGTTCAAAAGGGCGCTATCCCCATTCATTACCCATACACGGGAATGAATGACACAAAGCAAGACATTCCATATACGGGGTTGAGCTCGACCACAACAAAGCAAGACATCCCATATACGGGGTTGAGCTCGACCACAACAAAGCAAAGACATCCCATATACGGGGTTGAGCTCGACCACAACAAAGCAAGACATCCCATATACGGGGTTGAGCTCGACCACAACAAAGCAAAGACATCCCATATACGGGGTTGAGCTCGACGCCAACAAAGCAAGACATCCCATATACGGGGTTGAGCTAGACGCCAACATCGAAGCGACATTGCCATGTGACGCCTATTCGTATTTCTCGGGGGCCAGCTATGACTAGAAGATAAGGAGAGCTGAGGGACGTAGACTTTCTTGATACGGTTCTGTCCGTCCTAGATGTAGCCCCTAGTCTCGTCATACGGCCAGAACTCGGGGGCCAGCTATGACTAGAAGATAAGGAGAGCTGAGGGACGTAGACGAACTAGTGGAAATGAGTCAATGAAATTCAAATTTACTTCTTCAAACGCGCAAAGCCACTATCAACTACTGACACCAACGCTGGAAGACGATGATCTCATCTCCTACTCTTTAAGACACATGCCTTACGTCTTGACGAGGGTCTGCCTCGATTCAAGGATTACAAGGTTCCAACCATCAAACCTTACATCCTGACGAGGGTCCGCCTCGATTCAAGGATTACAAGGTTTCAACCATCAAACCTTACATCCTGACGAGGGTCCGCCTCGATTCAAGGATTACAAGGTTTCAACCATCAAACCTTACATCCTGACGAGGGTCCGCCTCGATTCAAGGATTACAAGGTTCCAACCATCAACCTTACATCCTGACGAGGGTCCGCCTCGATTCAAGGATTACAAGGTTCCAACCATCAACCTTACATCCTGACGAGGGTCCGCCTCGATTCAAGGATTACAAGGTTCCAACCATCTACCTTACATCCTGACGAGGGTCCGCCTCGATTCAAGGATTACAAGGTTCAAACAATCAACCTTACGTCCTGACGAGGGTCCGCCTCGATTCAAGGATTACAAGGTTCAAACAGTCAAGACCAAGGAGTCTCCTCGGCATCTACCTCATCATTTCATTTTGAACCAGCGGACAACTGAAGCGACACTTGTCACTTGACGCCTGTTCGTATTCTTATAAACTGAGATAGAGTTTACTTCCTCCTCGTCATCGACATGGCCGAGCTAGGAAGTCGGGGGCCACTGAATGGAATATAATTTCCCCCTAATTAAATATCCCTAAAGATAAGGAAAACAATTATCCTAATCCAATAGAGATTTATTCTCACTCAAGAAGTCTTATTTGGAGCAGACTCCTAGCGGGCTAAGGAACCTAAATTAGATGAAGATTCATTCTCCTAATACAAATCAACTATGAACTCCTATTCTTGGAGGACTCATCACTTGGAAGCTATAAATAAGGGTCAAATCCCTCACACAAAAGGTACATTCAAACACCCTTTCAATACTATAATACGCCTTTCCTTCCGGTTTATATCATCTTCATATACAGATGCTTATTCTCACGCCGGAGGGTTTGCGCGGGGGTAACTCCCCGCGCCCTAACGGTGTTTGTTTTGCAGATCCGTTCGTCGTTCGTTCAGGAATCCAACGCCGCGTTCCCGACTGATTAGGTACCCCCGGTACCGCTCATTTTTTGCTGCATCAGAAGGTGCAATAATGATAAAAGTAATAAAATATAATTATAAATTAAATAATATAAGTAAACAAATATTAATATAATGTATATTTGTCAATGTAAATATATATGCCATAATATATATATATATATATATATATATATATATATATATATATATATATATATATATATATATATATATATATATGTATTAAAAGAACACATATAATTAGATCAATTTTACTATACCCATAAAATATAAGTAATCTCTCTCTCCCTAAATAAGTATAAAAATTTCATTTATTGATATTTTGAAAGTGTTTATTTTTATACAATTAAATGAAAAATATGCATAAATTTTTATTAATTTTATTTTGATAAAAGAACATTTAGAGATAAAATTTTCCAAGAAAATAATAAAATACTTCATTTAGACAAGATAAGTTTTTTTTTTCTTCAAATGATTATTCATTTATGGACAGAGAAAGAATTACAAATTATATGAAGGATAAGATTTGTATTTATACTCTATAAATAAAATACATCCCTTAATACACAATGAATATATTTATGCTTGATATAAAAAATGAATAAGCAACTTAAGTTTTAAACCCATTGTATATCGATCCATTGTTGCTAATATATAGAATTTAAATATATAATTATCAGATGAAGTTAATAAAAGGCCCATTAAGGGTAAGACTTAAAATTTTATTTTATAACTAATAAATAATGGATCTTGACTAAATAAGCTGGAGACAAATTCGGCTAGTCGTGGGTTCTGATTTCAGGTCAAGGAGTCAAGTGATTGGTCCTGCCACGTGGACGAAGATTGATAAGTACATTTCCTGCGGCATCAGTTTGGTTCCATTGCCGGGAATCGTGCATTATTGACCACGAAAGTTTCTTCAACCCACAACCATGGTGACCGCAGACGGACATGTTTTTGACGCTTCGGATGAACTCAATGGGGGTAATACCAATGCCAACACGAATGCTAATACTAACGCTAATACCAATGTTGGAGACCGCAATGTCAACTTGCCTCCTCCTCCTCCGCCCCGTCATCACGCTAGGGCAACTCGATCTAATAGTGTCGCCGATGGCAGAGGATTGCCAGATGGTAGGAGGGACAAACGGCCCATGGACGGACATGAAGCGCGACCTCCTCCAAAGCGTCATACGGGGCGAATGGCTGCAGGCGACAAAGTTGGTCCCTCAACCAATCCCCTAAGCAAAAAGGAGATGCTGTTGGAGCGAGCTCAAAATAGCAATGGAAGAGGAGTCGGAGTAGACCGACAGGAGATCGAAAAGGGCAGCCCCGTCCCAGGTTTCTAACAGGCAGCGTGAAAGGAATGTTAGGCAAGGCGGAAGTGCCCAGCAGAATGGTGATCGACATATCGTTTCTCTTATTCGAACTCACATACCAGTCCCACCCGACGACATGAGAAGTCACCTCAACACCAACCGGGAATAGGAGGCTGAGTCGGAGCTGAGACGGCAAAGGGAGGCCGAGAGGAACAGGCCTGCCAGGACTGAAAGGTCGCAGTCACACAGAGGAGATAGGCGCAGGTCGCCAGTTAGAGAAGATAGGCACAGGTCGCCGCTCAGAGATGATAGGCGCAGGTCGCCAATTAGAGAAGATAGGTGCAGGTCGCCAGTTCAGTCAGTAAGGTCACCCTTTCACAGGGATAGGAGAAGCAGAGAGATAACTCCTCCTAGGAGTGACAGACACAGAGCCCACTCTGGGAGGGAACCTCACCGCGAAGAAAGGCAAAGGTCAAACGATGTCTCCCATGCTAGGAACGACAGGCCGGATGCTAGAGAGTGGCTACTGTGGAAGAAAAAGTTTGAGCAGTGGGAGGCCGATAAGAAGGAAGATGCTGGAAAGGGCGAACGAAATGATTTTGCTCTTCGTCCCTTGTCCAAGGAGTTGCTCGATCGTCGACCTTCTCCAGGTTTCAGATTACCCGTCCTCGAAAAATATTCGGGTGCAACCAATGCCAAAAGCCATATACAACACTTAGAGGCTACCATGTGCTTTGTCTCCAATGAGGACGACATGATGTGTAAAGCACTCACTAGCACTCTAACTGGAGCAGCCCTTACTTGGTTCAATGGCTTGGCACCAGGTTGCATCTCGACTTGGTCTTATATGAGGAAAAAGTTTCTAGATAGATTCTCAACAGCCGGAGCTCGTAAGATGACAGTCACCGACTTGAACAACTTGGTGCAGGGAAAAAGTGAAAGCTCAATGAGATACTACACCAAGTTCAAGGAAATGGTCGACAAGATTGAGGAGGACCTCACGGATAGGGAGGTAATCAATTGTTTCAGGAATGGAATTGCTTCTGCAGATTTAGATTACGAGCTGACAGTTCGAACTGTGACTACTCGACAAGAGCTGTTCGAGAAGGCCTACAATGTAGCATTGGTAGAGGAAAGAAAAGAGAAGAAAAATGGGAAAGGCCCCAAGGCTGAGGTCGTTGATACTGATAAGAAGGACTCAGTCAAGAATGGGGGTAACAACAAGAATGACAAGAATAGAACTAGGGCGACTGAGAAAGTGCCTGAAGCTTTCACTCCCTTAACAGTGAGTCAAACTGAGATAATGAACACGGTCGAGCTAGGCCCGCCTGCCCCTATGAACCCAGCAAATAAGTTCAGAAGGGATAACAGCAAATACTGCGAGTATCACAAAGATAGGGGCCATACTACGGAGGATTGTATGAGCCTGAAGCGTATCATTCAGAGGTGGGCCGACCAGGGAAGGCTCGATGCATATGTGAAAAGACCTCAAGCAGGTGGTGGTGAGCGAGCTGTTGGTGGACATCAAGAGCCGAGGCAGCCTAGATTGAATTTGGGCGTTATTATAGAGCAAGCTAGTAACACTGCCATCAAACACAAGATATTCCAGCTCAGCAAGGCGCCCCATGTACCCCCTAGAAGCTATATCAGAGACGAGATGATTAGTTTCTATCCGAACGAGTTGGCAACCAATGTAGCAGCTAGAGAGAAAGTTCTCGTTATCCCAGGATTAATAGATGGGTGTACGACGAGCAGACTCTTGATAGACACGGGGGCCTGCAAGGATATTTTGTTTTACAAGACATTCCAGGAGATGGGACTCTCAAATGAGCAGCTCGAGCGATATGATGGCAGATTGGAAGGCTTCACCAACCACCGGGTCGTTGCCAAAGGACATATTGAGTTGGATGTCGACATAGGCCAACATCCCTACAGAGTCGTCTCCAAGGTAAAATTTATTCTCATTGATATGAATAGTGATTATGCTGCGATTCTTGGTATCCCTGGTCAGGTCGCACTTGGAATGGTGGCCTCGATCCCCCATCAGCGAGTTAAGTTCTCGACGCTAGCTGGAGTTGGCTGTGTACGAAGCACAACTCGAGAATATCTTGACCATGTCCTACGAACTAGGAAGAAGAGGGAACTGGAGATTGAAACTGCTAAGGGATATTTGAAGATGTCAAAATCAGTCACCACAACTTCTAGACTATCTACAATCACCAGCGTGGAAGAGTCGACCTATCGCTCACATGACGAGGTCATGACTGAGTCGACACGTCACTCTGAAGTCACCACGGTTGATTCAGATACAGTTATGGTCGACCAAGTCTGCATAGGCGAGCTATGCCTCCAGATCGACAATAACTCGGGGGCTACCACCAGTGAGATCACAGATGAGCTAGATGACATGATTGTCGAGGAAGCTCCACACTTGGGAGCCAAGGAAAGATAGGGTTCAAGAGATCATTGTCGAAACCCTACAATTCAGAGATGGTCCAGAGCTAGAGGCTGTGGACGAGCTGGAATCAGTGATCACAAATCCTTCTTATCCTGATCAAAAGATTCAGATTGGAAAGCAACTATCAACCGAGAAAAGAGCAGAGATCATCAAGCTACTAAAGGAAAGCAATGATGTCTTTGCATGGCGAGTAGAGGATATGAAGGGGATCAAGTAAGAGGTCGCTGTTCACAGACTGGAGGTCAACCCGACCATAAAACCCAAACCTCAGAAGCTGAGAAGCTTTGCTCGTGACAAGGACGAAGCAATCAAACTCGAGGTACAAAAACTACTAAGTGCAGGTATCATAAAGGAAGCTACTCACACCACCTGGCTAGCTAATGTGGTCATGGTGAAGAAATCCAATGGCAAGTGGAGAATGTGTGTCGAATTCACCAATCTTAACCTTGCTTGCCCAAAAGACAGCTATCCTCTACCTCAGATTGACAAGCTCGTTGATTCTATTACTGGACATTCCACACTCAGCTTTCTCGATGCCTATTTAGGCTATCATTGGATCAAGATGCATGAAGATGATATTGTCAAGACGGATTTTCAAGCTGCTGGGGGTATTAATTGCTATAACATGATGCCATTCAGGTTAAAGAATACAGGAGCGACCTATCAACGTATGGTCAACGGGGCCTTTGCTTCACAAATTGGCCGAAACATGGAGGCCTACGTCGACGATATGGTCATCAAAATAAAGGCTGGACATCACGTGGTCGACCTAAAGGAAACGTTTGCCAATTTACAAGCAAACGACATGAAGCTCAACCAGAGCAAATGTGTATTTGGAGTAGCAACGGGAAAGTTTCTTGGATTTATGGTGTCCCAGCGAGGTATTGAAGCCAACCCAGAAAAGATAAAGGCTCTGATCGACATGCATCAGCCAACAAATATAAAGGAGATGCAGCGACTCAATGGTAGGGTGGCAGCCCTAGGTCGCTTCATAGCCAAGTCGGCGGAAAGATCTCTCCCCTTCTTCAAATCTTTGAGGGGGACGAAAAATTTTGAATGGACGACCGAATGTCATTCTTCGTTCCAACAGCTCAAGGAGTATCTCGCTACTCCACCTCTATTGAGCAGCCCGACTATTGGTGAGACATTGTTCGTATATCTATCTGTAGGTGATCAGTCAGTGGCAGCTGTGCTGGTTTGAGAAGAAGAGGGGCTCCAGAAGCCCGTGTATTATGTTAGCAAGGCTCTATCAGATATTGAAGGCAGGTATTACAACGCAGAGAAGGTTGCATATGCCTTAGTCGTAGCCTCGAGGAAGCTACGCGCTTACTTTTTGGCTCACCCCATTGTTGTTCTCACAAACGCACCTTTAAGAAAGATTCTACACAAGACAGAGAGTTCAGGTCGTTTACTCAATTGGTCAATTGCTCTCACAGAATTTGACATCGAGTATCGACCTCGAAAGGCGTTGAAGGCTCAAGCCTTGGCAGACTTCTTGGTCGAGCTGACATTCACCAAGGAAGATCGCAAGGTGCGAGCTCAGAAGGAGAAAGTTAAGGGAAAAGAACCAGAGTCCCAGCCCGTCACAAGTCTACCCGACGATTGCTAGAAGGTGTACTCAGACGGGTCAGCAATGAAGAATGTTAGTGGAGCTGGGATAGTATTGATCGAGCCAAAATCTGGAACAGTCTATGAGGAAGCATTGAGGTTCAAGTTTGAGGCCTCCAACAACCAGGCAGAGTATGAATCTTTGGTTGCGGCCATCGAGTATGCCAAATGTTTTGGGGCGACCAAAATTGTAGCATATTGTGATTCCCAGCTAATAGTCAACCAGGTTCGAGGGGAGTACGAAGTGCTGAACTCTACTCTGATCAAATATTGCGACCTGGTGAAGGAATTAATAAAAGGCTTGGAGTTTTGGGAAATTCAGAGGATTGGTCGAGAAGACAATGAATTGGCCGACCTGCTCTCGAAATTGGCTACTACAGACGAGCCACATGAGGAACCTATCTCCTACCTCGAGAGTCCAGCATATGAAAGGGTCAAAATTCAATGTGTGGAAGACCCCTTGAGAAATTGGGTTTATGACAAGTGTTGGATCGAAGAAATGAAGGCATACTTGGAAATAGGCGAGCTCCCTGAGGACGAGAAGAAAGCTCGAGCTATCAAAAAGAAGGCTCCGAGATATGTTATTCAAGGAGACATGCTATTCAAAAGATCGTACACTAGGCCAATGTTGAAGTGCATTCACCCCCAAGAAATCACTCAGTTAATGCACGAGGTACATAGCGGGGTTTGTGGTGGACACCCGAGGGCCAGAACCTTGGCCGACAAACTTATTACGTTGGGTTATTACTGGCCACACATGAGAGCTGACACCCATGACTTTGTTCAGCAATGTGACCAGTGTCAAAGGTTTGCTAACCTACCTCATCTGCCTACGACGGAGCAAACTCCAGTGATCGCTGCTTGGCCATTTGACATGTGGGGCGTCGATTTAATTGGACCCTTCCCCCCTGCCTGTGGAAACTGCAAGTACGTGATCGTGGCTATTGATTACTTCATGAAGTGGGTAGAAGACAAACCTTTGGCCAGAATCACAGAAGAAAATGCCATCAATTTCATCCATGAATTCATCTGGTGTCAATTTGGGATCCCTCAAGCCATCGTCTCAGATAACGGACTACAATTCTCCCGGGCTTTTGAAGAAGAAATGAATCGAGTAGGGATCAAGCATTGGCAATCATCTGTTGCCTATCCTCAAGGCAATGGTCAAGCTGAAGCAGCGAATAAGCTCGTCCTATCTTTACTTAAGACGGGTTTAGTTGGTCGACGTAGCAACTGGTTGGATGAACTCCCCCTTGCTCTTTGGGCAGTTCGTACAACCACTCGAGGGCCTACGGGGGAAACTCCATTCGCTCTTACATATGGGTCGGAGGCCATAGAACCAGCCGAGCTGCGATTTCCTACGGCCAGAGTGGTATTCTTCGAGCAAGAGCAGAACGACACCAACAGGTTGATCGACTAGGATTTGATTGACGAGAAGCGAAATACAGCTTACTTACGAATGGTCAACTACAAGCAGAGGACAAAGAGTTACCATGATAAGAAGGTGAAGACGAGATCATTCCAAGTGGGTGACCACGTGCTAAGAAAGATCGAGGCAACAGGAAGGAGAACTCAACAGAATAAATTATCTCCCAACTGGGAAGGTCCCTACATTGTTACTCAAATCATCAAAGAGGGAACTTACATGATTGCCCACCCAGATGGTGAAGAATTGAAACACCCATGGCATGCTACTCATCTCATCAATTACTACTTCTAGTTCAACTTTCTAGTTCAGCGTCAAATATTAGTGCAGTTTTCAAAGTTTGAGTTTGTTATAGTACTAGCTCTCCATTTGATGTAAGCAAGCTTCTACTTCAATAAAAGTTTCCATTCTATTCAATCCAACGTTATGTTGCACTTTACATTAATTTCAACAGACTCGATTCTTAATCAGTCTTGTCCTAACAAGCTCGATTCTTAATCAGCTTAGTTCAATAAAAAAGTCCGACTCTTAGTCGACTTCGTTCTAACATACTCGATTCTTAATCAGTCTCGTCCTAACAAGCCTGATTCTTAATCAGCTTCGTTCAATCAACAAGTCCGACTCTTAGTCGACTTCGTTCTAACAGACTCGATTCTTAATAAGTCTCGTCCTAACAAGCTCGATTCTTAATCAGCTTCGTTCAATCAACAAGTCCGACTCTTAGTCGACTTCGTTCTAACGAGCTTGACCCTTAGTCAGCTTCGTTCATTTAACAGGTTCGAAATATAGGTCGACCTCATGCTGACAAGCTAGACCTTTGGTCAGCTTCGCTCTCTTAAACAGGTTTGACTCTTAGTCAATCTCATTTGTAGAAATTATACAAGTCCAAGGTCGATTGAATTATCAAAAAATCAGTCCGAATAAAGGCCTATAGCGACTCATCTGTCCTATTAAAATCTAGCTCGACATTCAAGACAAATAGTTGGATAAAAGCAAAACAGATTCAAGCAAAAGTCAACTGTGATTCAATAGGACTAAGTCCCCCAAAGCGGGCCAGGACTTGAGCAAATAAAAGTCACGAGTTAGTATGCCTCCCAAAAAGCTGGGCCAAGGCATCCACACATACATAAAACAAAAGCAAAAAATTGTTTGGAACTTGTTCGTTACAACATCATTCAAAACAAAATCAAGAGTCTTGACCAGCGTCAGCCTGACCGCTAGTGGCAGCTCGACCCTCTCCCTCTTCTTCTTGTTGCTGGGGGCCTATGAGTTTACCCAAATCAGAGAAGCCATGTTTGGGGTAGGGCTGTTACACTAAACGAGCCGGCTCGAACTCGGCTCGAAAAAAGCTCGAGTTTGAGTGGGCTCGAGTTGAACTCGAGCTCGAGCTCGAACCGATTTTTAAGCTCGTCATTTTTTCGAGCTCGACTCGTGTTCGGCTCGTATGTTCGAGATCGACTCGTTTGAGCTCGACTCGGGTTCGGCTCGTTAAAAGCTCGAATGAATTTTAGTATATATATAAATATATATATATATATATATATATATATATATATATATATATATATACATATATATATATATATATATATATATATATATACATATATAAGCTCGTTTAGGCTCGAGTTCGATTACAACTCGAATTAGGGCTCGATAAATCTCGTTTGATTTCATATTTTTTTTCAAAAAATAAGTCAAAGCTCGAGCTCGGCTCGTTATTACTCGAGTTCGAAAAGCTCGCGAGCCAGCTCACGAAAAGCTCGAAACTTGATTCGAGCCGAGCTCGAACAGGCATTCTGGGCTCGAGCTCGAGCTCGAGAAAAGCTCAAGCTCGTTTAAAAGTTAATGAGCTCGACCTTGAAACATCAAAAGCTCGGCTCGGCTCGTTTACAACCCTATTTGGGGGTATCATCCTCAAAAGCCAGATCATCCTCCTCCATGTCCTCTGCATCGTCAATCTATTGGAGAACCACGTCAAAGTTTCTTGGAGCTAAGGGAGGAGCAGTCCATGGTTCGCAACCCTCTTCTTCATCTTGCTGGGCAATAAAAGCTAAATCATTGTCTGTATAAGGAACAATCGAGTGACCACCTCGAGCAACCATGTCGTACTGAGCTTCTAACGCCCATCGAGCTACCTATTCCAAGAAGACCTCAGCAGTTGAATCCACCAGAGCTCGGCGCGCCATGTGACGTTTACCCACATCGAGGAAGTCCTTCGCCTTATCAACGATAGCATTGTAGTAGTCGTCCCCATCCTTAAATTTCTCAACAGCTGCCTTAGAGGCAACTTGAAGCTCCTCCTTCCATTTGGCCCTGGTAGCATTGTGTTCCTCATTCAACTCAGCCAGGAAGGAATCCCTCTCCTTAAGGATCTGGGAGACTGTTGCAAGCTCTTTTTTAGTTTTCTCATGCTCCAAGCGCTCTGCGTCTCTCTCAGTGGTCACCTCACAAACTTTGGCCTCAACAGCTTTAAGGTCGATCAATGCCTTATCCTTGTCCGCCAGAGCTTTCTGCTTCACCATCTCCAGGGCGTCAAAGGAGTTATCCAGGTCGTTATACTTCTCCCTCAGCTCGGATAGCTCTTGAAACTTCTTGGAATATTGACTCATAACCTGCCTCTCCCTCTCAATGGAGGCCCTCCAAGAGCTCTTGGCTTGCTCCACCATGGTCAGGGACTGCATTAAAGAAAATCATCAAAGTGTTAGCTAGACAAAGACTCAGAAACTAAAGTGACGATCTCAAAGAATAAGTGACCAAACAAATAGGGGGGACAAAATCTTACCTCACTCTGCACCAAGCCAGATCGGGCAGAAAATTCTTCTGGGGTCATCCCCTTGTCAGCAAAATGGGCAAGTAGGTCGACGTCTATGGCCCTCCTAACCACGACTTGGCCAAGACTCAACTCTAGGAAACGACGGCTCATGCTATCGACCCCACTGAGAGGGGGCACATCACTCAATCTCCTTATGCGATCCTCAAGGGACTCTTGGTTAGTAGGAGAGGAGATTGGGGGAGGAAGTTGGCTCGAGGAAACAGCTTTCCCCTTCTCAGTCCTTGACCTCTTATTCGAGCTCAAAGGATGATCATCATCATCATCCAGGATGTCATCATCAACATTCACCGCGTGAAAAGGGCTAGTTCCAGCAGTTCCATGCCTAGAGGTAGCTGTTGTGGTTTCAGGGGCTGGATCGGAGCTTGGGCTCGATCTAACCGATCTATTGGCCCCATCGCCTTCCTCAGTTACTTCCCTAGCATGGCTATCACTTTCCAATGGATCCTCTGACACAATCTCCTCCATTGGCACCATCCCAGCATTATCTTTGGACAGTAAATTATTCCGTCACTCAGCTTCTCTCTCTCTGTTAGCTCGAGCATTGGCGGCACCGTGAGCTTTCTTGGCTTTCTTCTTGTCCGACACTCCAACTATGCGTACCATGTTCGCTTCTTGTTCAGGGGCCAGAACTGTACCAGGTCAAGATAACAAAGGGTTAGATCGACATACAAAAGTTTTACATACGAGCAGTGAGTTCTATGTACAAGCAAATCATCTATGAGCTAAGAGATAGCCAATTCAAACCAGTTCTATGTACAAGCTAACAGTTCTACATACGAGCAAACAAGTGACGAGTTAATAAATAAAGACGACTAAACTCTTACCATCGACATGCTCCCCATTGTCTTTACAGTAATTGGGTGTCCACTGGCAGAATTGGCACTTCTCTTCTAATCTACCCAGGGCATGAGTGACCCAATCAGGGTATATCTGGCACCTAACAACGGGGACCAGAGGCAGCACTTCCCCCTCACCATCCATCATCCCGGCCTGAATGTAATTGTACTTAGTGGTCCCCAAGATTTCCCAGCTAATAGGTCCCCTATCCGCCAACTGGGCCAGTCTCTTATACAGATCGTGGTGCCAATGTGGCTCCCAATAATCCTCCTCGCTCATAACTTTGGTTGCAGCATTGGGCAGAGGGAATTCCCAACCTAACCTACTCTCCACTACCACAATATGGGAATTCCACCCACTCGCCTTACCGGGAAGGTTCATAAATAACTTGGGGGAATTTGGCTTAGAAGGGGTGCTGATTCCCATATCCGTCTTGTCAAACTTGACACTGAAAAATTCCCTAAAAACCCTCATACAAGGCTCATAGAAGAAAGCCACCCTAGTGGCATCCTTAGTGAATGTACTGCGGAACCGAGCCATAAAATCTTTCTTACTGTATATAGTCACCCTAAACTCTGCCCTATCTACCTCACAGAAATCGTAGATCATGGCATATCGGGACTCCAGATTCTTCTCCCTCTCATCGGTCTTTGAGACACATAGACCCTTTCATTTCTCCCCGGTACAGCCAAGGAGTCGAATGCATCCACAATTCAAGGACTGGAGGAAGTCGATGCTGTAGCTCCTTCCTGAGCTGCCATATCTATACAAGAAGAAGAGGAAGCAGGGGAGTCAGACCTATGATCACATTCAGGAGACCTACCTAAGGGCGACCTAGACTCCCCTGGGAAACCTTTCCTATTCCTAAGGAAGGAGGGTTTATTAGCATCCTTCACATAGAACAGTGATATGTGGTCGAGCAACTCATGGAAGAGATGGAAAGAGACAACATTCGAGTCATCAATTCCCAAATCTACTACGTCTTCTCCTAAGGGCAATCCTATTTCCCTAAAGGTCAGCCCCCACCTCGTCAAGATGGAAGCACATTCCTCCAGGGACATCTCTCTCCACACTCCACTTATCTGTTTGTATACACGATGGTTAACGATGCAATACCCATACCAAGCTCCTGGTTCACTACTGAAGGTTCTAGCCATGGCGAAATCAATAACAAGGTGGAAATTAAAACCCTAATGCAAGAAGACGAGAGGAATACCTTAATCAGTTTGGCAAAAAGGGATTGTTGCAGAAGACGAAAGCTCCTATAAATCCAGTTGCTGCTTCACCGCTGACGCCACAGAGATACGAGGGTTTGGAGAAAGTAAAGGTTCGAAACTGAGAAGGATTTGAGTATTTATATTTTCCGAAATTGAGGTGGAAAAAGAAAAATTCAAAATTTATTTTCCAAATTAAATGAGGAAAACAGTTCCCAAGGCGGTTCCCCAAACGTCAAAATAGTAATGATTGCAAATTACGGCGCTCCCAGCGATCCAACCGTTCAACAGTCAATGATCAGGATTGAGCCACGTCACCATCAGTCGGGTAAATCTCAACTCAAGCATCGACCTGCGAGTTATTGTAAGCTTCATCAGAATATCTTTAACTTCCTGGTCGACGAAGTCAACTCAGAAAGTTGGGGGCCACTGAACATACCAAAAGTGACGAGCTAGGCCCAGCGGGAAAAGCCCAATCGTTTATCTACTTTTGCCACCACACTCTCAGTGAGTTTGGCCCAATGGTCACTAGGCCCTAGGCCCATCAATAGGATCAGTCGACCTGAGCTCATTGTCCGACCTATGAGGTCCCGACCTAGCTTGGTCCGACTCTACGATCCAAGTTCTATTTCGGGTACGGTCCAGCCCTACCCATCAGTCAGGTCGACCTAAGCTGAACAGGTGACTTCGACCTACCAAATAAGCGTCGACCTAATGAAGTAAGACATACGCCCCACACTTTACATAATTGGTTCCCTACAAATCAGGAGCCATTCAAGGACACGTTCTCCAGACACGTAACCGTCCCACAAATTGCGGGATTCATGCAGTCCTACCAAATATGCCACGTGCATCAAATGAACTATAAATACATGACAACCACAACGGTTTTAAGGTAACTGCAATTTTGTCATTTGAATATCTCTGTTCATTTACAATATTTGCTCTCCGAAATATCAAACTTACTCTCACGACCGAGGGTCTAAGCCGGAGACAAATTGATGAGTGAGTTTTACACTCATCCATTGACTACTTCTTGAACTTATTATTTGCTTAATCCTTGAGTTTTGGGTGTTTAATGGTTGTTTTCAGTGTTTTTAGTTTCAGTGGTTCAAATTGGAATTTGGGAACAATTTGTGGAAAAAAATCAAGGAGAAAATGCAATGTTGAAATTGTGGGACGGACGGAATTCAAATGGGCATTAACAAATGGAAGAAGGGGCCAATGCAAGCAAGGAGTGGCAGGCCAATGGTGAATATTGAGTGGGCTAAAGGCAATTTGCAGCTGGGCCAAAGGAAAGAAAATGGCCCAACAGTCCGTCATTGTGGGCGGTCGCTCAGGTTGAGGTGGGCGGCCGCTCAGGAGAAAAAACTGTGAAGCTTGAATCTTCTGTTGAGGTGGGCGACCGCCCAGGTAGGAGTGGGCGACCGCTCACAAGCATAAAAGGTGAAGACAAAATGTTTCTGGAGGACTGGGCGACCGCCCAGGGGAGTTGTGGGCGACCGCCCACGAGGCGTTTTGCACATGAAGGCCAGGCAATTTGGAACGGCTGAGGAGTAATGGAAGAGATTAATTGTGACTGTTTATGGGGTTAATGATTGGTTAATTGCAGCATTAGTTTTTGGTGAACATGGGGGTTAATTTAAGACAATGGCTATTTAATTTTATGTTTTTCAGTTTTTTTTGGGGAGATATATAATTAGGGCTTGTTAATCTTCTCCATAGTTAGTTAGTTAGTTTTTTTTCTGCAGAATATTTTCTTCTTGGTGTTCTTGCTTTCTAATGGCTAGCTAAACTCTTTAGTTCTTGGAATTGGAGGTAACATTTTATGTCTTAAGTTTTATTGTTCATCTTTATCTTAGTATTACTTGGGATAATCAAGTTGTTTTTAATGAAATTTTAGAACTTTTGTCTTGATCAAATAATTGTTCTTGAATTGTTTAGAATTTCAATTGTGAAACGCCAAATTTACAATTGAAATTAGTCTTGGCTTGATTTTCACAATTTGTTGAATCCTCGCCAAAAGATTCATAAGAATTGTGGTTTATTTTATGTTCTTAAGTTCTACAATGGGTTTCTAGTTAATCTACGAACGGGCCAAGGGAGTAGATTAGTTAGAAACACTTGATTGCAAATCACCCGCCAAAGTGTCCCAATCATATTTTCGTAAGAACAAAACCCCAAGTGTACTTTGATTGATGAATTATGAACCTTGAGCATAACTTGTGAAGCCAATTCCGGGAATTAGTCTCCTTATTATTGAACTCTTCTACAATCAAACTCTACTTACTTTTCGTAGAAAATTTAGTTTTAAACCAAACCAAACAACTTATTCAAGTTACAAATTTTTGTTCTAGCGGTAATTTTATACACTTTAAACTTCGTGTCTCGGTGGTTCGACCCTACTTACCCTATCTACAAATCAATTGTAGGTAGTTTGAGTCGGAAATTTTATTTTGACGTTTCGACACTCGTCAAAAATTTGGCGCCGTTGCCGGGGACGTGAAATTTAAAGTTGTTTTAATTATTTGCTATTGTGAATAGTATTTTGTGTATATATATATTTTTTTTAGTGTTTTAACTTGGTGTCGCAGATTTGAATGTTTGGTCGTAGGTCACTACAACCCGATTTGTTACCAATTGACCATAACATTCATCGCGTCAACAAGAGGAAGCACCCGGAACCAAGCGATTCGGAAAGTGATTCGGTTTACTCTCAACAGTCCGAGATTTCCGATTCTGAAGAAGAAGTGAAAATGGCGGAACCACAAATGATGGGTGATTTTGCACGCCCGGTGATTGAACCATCTCCATCATGCATTGTGCTCCCACAAGCAGCAAGGAGTTATGAGTTGAAGAACCTCCATTTCAACATGCTCCCTTCATTTCATGGGATGGCGTCGGAAGACCCAATTACATTCATGAGAGAGTTCTATAGCACCGTGCAAGGCTTTCCATTGGGGCAACTAACCGAAGAGCAGTTGAGAATGAGGTGCTTTGCTTACACGTTGAAGGATGCAGCAAAGACATGGTTTATGGCACTTGCTCCGGCCTCTCTTAACACTTGGACGGAAGTCTACAACAAGTTCATGGCAAAGTTTTATTCTCACCAAAAGACGTCCGACTTGAGGTCCAAGATAATGTCTTTCAATCAAGAGCCGGGTGAAGCTTTTCATGAAGCTTGGGATCGATTCAAGATGTTGCTAGTTCAATGTCCTCATCATGGGTTTCCTTTAGCCCTCTTAAATCAGGCCTTCTATGATGGGTTGACTCAACAAGGTCAAGCCCAAGTGGATAACGCAGCCGGGGGTGCTATGGGTGAGAAAACTGCGGATGAAACAAGAGCCTTATATGAGAGACTTGGCATGAATTCGCAGCAGAAAAGTGTGAGAGGAGGAAGAAAAGGTGTCTATGAAGTTGAGTCCAATGATGTTCTAGCGCAACAAGTTTCGGCATTGACTACTCAAATGAAGAATTTCATGGGAATGATGACGGCTCAAAGTCAAGGTCAAAACCAAGGGCGAAATCAAGGAGAGGGAAGTTCGGGCACGAGTTGTGTAATTTGTAACGTGAACTCCCATGATATTATGGGATGCCCATTGAGAGACCAATTCCCGGAATTTCTTGAGCAAGCAAATGCAATGAACACTTTTCAACCAAAAGTGAGGAATGATCCGTTTTCCAACTCTTACAATCCGGGTTGGCGGAATCATCCCAATTTCTCTTGGGGAGGAAATCAAGGGCAGGGTCAATTTCAGCAACAATACCAACCGCAAATGCAATGGCCGCAAGAACAAGGGCTCGCAAGGCCAAGTGTGGAGGAAACGTTGCGTAAATTCATTCAAGCCGCTCAACGTAATCAAGTGATCATGGAACAACGAATGGGAACCAAGAAGCTTCCCTGAAGAAGCTCGAAAATCAAATGGGTCAAATTGCCGAGGCACTCCAAAAGCACAATCCGGGTACACTACCGAGTCAACCGGAACAAGCAAAGGCCGTCACCCTGAGGAGTGGTAAGACTCTTCAGGAGGTACACTCTTCTCCTTCTCCTATAGATAATAACAAAATGCATGAGAGTGAAGTGGTGGTTGAGGAACGAGTTGAAGTGACTCCCGAGGAGAAACTTCCAACTCCACCTCTTAAGCCTTATGTGCCTCCTGTTCCTTTTCCCGGGAGATTGGTAAAGAATAAGGTCGAAACACAATTTAAAGAGTTGTACGACATGCTTTCTAAGGTGAATGTAAATTTGCCTTTGCTCAATGTAATTAAAAATATTCCTTCTTATGCTAAATTTTTCAAGGAATTGAGCACAAATAAAAGAAAGTATGCCCCGAACGAAAAAATTGTGGTTTCGGACCAAGTTAGTGCTGTTTTTGAAAAGAATTTGCCTCCTAAGCTTAAAGACCCCGGTAGTTTTAATGTGATGATTTCTTTGGGGGACTCTAAGAAAGTGAGGGCAATGTTGGATTTAGGAGCTAGCATTAACTTGTTGCCTTATTCTTTGTTTGTGGAGCTTGGGTTGGGTGAACTAAAACCTACTACTATGACCTTGCAACTTGCGGACCGTTCGGTCAAATATCCAAAGGGAATAGTAGAAGATGTTTTAGTTCAAGTTGATAAATTAATAATCCCGGTTGATTTTGTGGTTCTTGATATGGAAAGAGATTCTAAAGATATGAATGAGGTCCCTATTTTGTTGGGGAGACCTTTTATGGCTACCGCGGATGCGGTGATTAATGTGAAAGATGGAAGTTTGTCTTTGACTGTCATGGATGAAATTGTTAATTTCTCTATCTTTGATTCCATGAAAAAGCCATATGAGGTTAATGAGTGTTTATTTTGTGATGTTGCTGAAAATCCTTTGTTTCTTGAGCCGGATGTTGAGGGCTCTTTTGTTTCCGAGTATGTGGATGAGTTAGTTATGGAAGGTGTTTTTGATAAAAATGAGGCGAGGGCCATTCTTGCGGAGATGGATGTTAAGGAGGAAATTACTGAAAAGGTTCCTTTGGAATCTTTAGGTAATTTTAATCCTAAGCATTTGCCATCTATTGTCTCTCCTCCCGAATTGGATCTTAAACAACTTCCATCTAGCTTAAAGTATGCTTTTCTTGGTGCAAATGATTCTTTGCCTGTTATTATTGCTTCGGACTTAACAGAATTGCAGGAAAGAAGGTTGTTAGATGTGTTGAAGCGACACAAGTCCGCACTTGGTTGGAGCATTACGGACATAAAAGGAATAAGCCCAACCATGTGTATGCACAAAATTCATATGGAGGATGATGCCAAGCCACCGGCGTAATCAAAGGAGGATGAATCCGCACATGCTTGAAGCGGTAAGAAAGGAAGTCTTGAAACCGTTGGATGCGGGTATTATCTATCCTATTTCCGATAGTAAGTGGGTAAGTCCTGCTCATGTGGTTGCTAAAAATCTGGAATTACCGTTGTAAAGAATGAGGATAATGAGCTTTTGCCTACTAGAATGGTCACCGGGTCAACGCATGGTTATCGATTACCGAAAACTTAATGCGGCGACTAGAAAGGATCACTTTCCTTTGCCTTTTATTGACCAAATTCTAGAGAGGTCAGGTCGGTCAAGAGTATTATTGTTTCTTAGATGGTTTTTCAAAGTTATAATCAGATTCCCATTGCTCCGGAAGATCAGGAAAAGACCACATTTACATGCCCTTTTGGAACATTTGCATATCGGAGGATGCCCTTCGGTTTATGCAATGCTCCTGCTACATTCCAAAGGTGCATGATGTCGATCTTTTCCGAGATGATTGGTAAGTTTGTTGAGGTATTTATGGATGATTTTTCATTGTATGGTAATTCGTTTGATGCATGCTTAGAGAATTTGACTTTGGTTCTTAAAAGATGTTGTGATACCAATTTAACTTTAAGTTGGGAAAAAAGTCATTTTATGGTTAAGCATGGAATTGTGTTGGGTCATTTGGTCTCAAGAAAAGGGATTGAAGTTGACAAGGCAAAAATTGAGATAATTTCTAAATTGCCTCCGCCAACAAATGTTAAGGGAATTCGTAGCTTTCTTGGTCATGCGGGTTTTTATCGGCGTTTTATAAAAGATTTTTCTAAAATTTGTAAGCCGTTAACAAACTTGCTTGCTAAAGAGACGGAATTTGTCTTTGACCAAGAATGTCTCAATTCTTTTAATTTGTTGAAGGAGAAATTGACTTCAGCCCCTATTCTTGTGGGTCCGGATTGGACTCAACCTTTTGAAATAATGTGTGATGCATCCGATTTTGCGGTGGGTGCAGTTTTGGGACAGAAAATCGATAAAAAGTCACATGTGATCCAATATGCAAGTAGAATGTTGAATGATGCTCAATTGAACTATACTACAACCGAGAAGGAATTCTTGGCGGTGGTATTTGCTTTAGAAAAATTCCGTTCTTACTTGCTTGGATCTAAAGTGATTATTTATTCGGACCATGCTGCATTACGTTATTTATTGTCCAAACAAGATGCAAAACCCCGATTGTTAAGATGGATGTTACTTTTACAAGAATTTGACATTTCCATCAAAGACAAAAAGGGTTGTGAGAATGTTGTGGCGGATCACTTGTCTAGACTTGAAAAGGGGTGTGTGAGTGAAATTCCTTTGAATGAAAATTTCCCCGATGAGCAGTTATTTGGTGTTAAGGATTGTGAACCTTGGTATGCCGACATTGTAAATTTTTTGGCTACGGGGGTTCTAAATCCAGATTTTTCAAGTCAAGAGAGGAAAAGATTTTTGTCAATGGTTAAGCAATACTATTGGGATGACCCATATTTGTTTAAACATGGTCCCGATATGGTTATTCGTAGATGCATTCATGAAAATGAGCAACAAAATGTTCTTTCTTTTGTCATGAATTGCATTGTGGAGGTCATTTTAGTGGAAAGAAACCCGCTCAAAAGGTGTTACAATCGGGTTTCTTTTGGCCAAGTCTTTTAAAGATGCATACATTTTTAGTAAAAGTTGTGACAAAGCCAAAGAACCGGTAACATTGGTAAGCGGGATGAAATGCCTCTCACGAATAACTTGGTTGTGGATTTGTTTGACGTATGGGGCATTGATTTTATGGGTCCTTTTGTTGTTTCGTGTGGGTTTGAGTACATTTTAGTGTCGGTAGATTATGTGTCAAAGTGGGTGGAAGCAATTCCTACCCGGACTAACGATGCTAATGTTGTTGTCAAGTTTGTCAAAGATGTGATTTTTAGTAGGTTTGGCGTTCCAAGGGCGATGATAAGTGATGGTGGTTCTCACTTTTGCAACAAAGTTTTTGGAGCACTAATGAAGAAGTATGGGGTGAAGCACAAGGTTGCAACCGCATACCATCCCCAAACTTCCGGGCAAGTGGAAGTGAGTAACAAGCAAATAAAGGCCATTCTTGAAAAGACGGTGAAGCCAAACAGGAAGGATTGGGCCTTGAGGTTAAATGATGCATTGTGGGCGTACCGTACCGCCTACAAAACGCCAATTGGAATGAGTCCTTACCGGCTAGTCTTTGGGAAAGCTTGTCATTTGCCGGTGGAGATTGAGCACAAGGCATTTTGGGCAATCAAGGAGTTGAATATGGATTTGCAACTAGCCGGTGAGCAAAGGTTACTTCATTTGAATGAGCTTGAAGAGCATCGGTTGGAGGCATATGAGAACTCCCGGTTGTACAAGGAAAGAACAAAAAGGTACCATGACAAAAAGATTTTGCATAAGGAACTTATTCCGGGAAGCAAGGTATTGTTGTTCAATTCAAGATTGAAGCTTTTCCCGGGAAAGTTACGTTCTCGTTGGAGTGGTCCGTTTGAGGTGGTGAATGTATACTCTCATGGAGCCGTGGAGTTGGTGAATCCGGTTACGAAGAATAGGTTCAAGGTCAATGGACAAAGAGTGAAGCCTTATTTTGATGGAGCTTTGGGATTGAAGGATGTGGAACGGATCGAGTTGAAGGATCCGTAGGCGTTGAGAAAGTCATTCCGTCGAGCTAACGACGTTAAACAAAAGCGCTGCTTGGGAGGCAACCCAAGGTAAGTAGTGTATTGTAGTACCCTTAAATTTAATTTTTTTCTTTGTTTTCATCACTTTGAGGACAAAGTAATCATTAAGTTTGGGGGTGGAGCGTTTTAGTTTTCATTTTGGTTTTCATTTGATGGGTTGCTTGTCATCTAAAAAAAAACAAAAAAAATAAAAAGCTTTGTTTTCTTGTATTTCTGGAACGTGTCGAACTACGGTGACCTGAGCCTATTGTTGTGGGTAGTCCGCCCACATCAATGGGGACGTAGGCAGCGAAAGTGCGGTCAAAATATGGGTCGAATTGTAATGTTTCAATGGATATTATGCTTGTTGTTTGTTTTTGTGGTGCTGTGCAGATTTTGAGACAGCAAAAATCCCACTGGACGTGTGGGCGACCGCCCATGTAGATGAGGGCGACCGCCCATGTTTGATTTTCAAAATGGTTGAAGTGACTGGACAGGTGGGCGACCGCCTATGGTCAAGTGGGCGACCGCCCAGATCTGTTGGGAAATTGAAATGAACTTGCTGTACAGGTGGGCGACCGCCCAGGTAGGAGTGGGCGACCGCCCACATTGGAAATGCTCAAAGGGCTGGAGTCTCTGGACAGGTGGGCGACCGCCCAGGTTGGGGTGTGCGACCGCCCACGTGGCGAATCTGGCATTTCAAAATTTGAATCCCAAGTCCAACCGTCCCTTATTTTCCTCTCTCTCTTAAACACACCCATTATTCCCTCTTCCTCTCTCTAAAACCTCCGCCCCTCCCTCTTCATCTCTCTAAAAATCCTCTCCCAAATCACTCAAATCTCCCAATTTTCTTCCAAAATTTCCCTTTCCCCACCATACCCAACCCCCTTTACCCAAGATTGAAGGCCTACATCACCATTGTTGCAAGGATTTTGAAGAAATTGTATTGAAGAGTTTGCAAGGGTGGAAAAGGTTGACAAAGATCTGATTTTTGAAGTCCAAAGCCAAGCTTGGGGTGGAAATTGTTGTTCAAAGAAGGAGTCTTCTTCCAAGTTCATCTTCATCTTTTCCGGCGAAATTCCGGCGAGATTCCGGTGACTTTTCCGGCGAGTTTCTCAGGGCAAGTAAGGTTTTCAATTCCATTTTCTTAGTGCCTAGTGTGGAATTTGTGGGTGTTTATTTAAAATGTCTAGAAGGAGAAATGCCCCTGCCCCGGAACCGGAGGTTGAGTTTGATGCAACAAGGTTTGTGAGTGCTAAAGCGCAGTCATTTTTTGAGAAATACTCAACCAAAGGATTTGCTGTGGAAAATGAATTTAATCCCGCGGAACTTGGGTTGGATGGCATTTTTGCAAATTATGGCTGGGGTAACTTGGCGAGACGTCCTTCCAATAAAGGTTCGAAGGTGTTGGTGCGGGAATTTTATGCCAATGCTTTTGAGGAAGGGCAAGTGAGGAAGTGTGGTTGGGTAAGAGGTAATAATGTGTACTATAATGCTGAAGATATCAATACCTATTATGGAATGGCATCGCCTATTGTGTGTGATTATCACTCTAATGCACAGATCATGGAATCGAATGTGGCGGGTAACCTTCATTTGTTGGAGCCGTCTTTTGTTAATATTGATGTAACATTGTTGCGGAATGGGAATGTGAGAAAGGCGCGGGACATGGATTTGAGAATGCGGGCTCTGCACCGTTTTATTTGTGAGCGCATAATGCCCACTTCGCACTACAATGATGTGCATTGGAGGAGAGCATTGTTAATGAATGTTGTGTTGACCGGTCAAAGGTTTAATACGGGACGGGCAATGTCAAGGGAGATAGTCAACACCATTAGGACTATCGGGCGATGCACTTTTAATTTTCCGTTGTTGATATCTGGAATGATAGAGAGGAGGGGGGTGAGTTTTCCGCGGTTGAAGATTGTGAGGGACATAGTGTCAAGTGGTACAGCTGTTAGTAAGAGGTCTCTGGTTGTTAAGGGACATGCTCACTTACAGCCGGGTGAAGGTTCGTCTAGGGGAGTGAGAGGAGATGAGGTGGATGAAGATATGGAGGAGCATGAGTTTACTCCTACGGAGGCGGCCTACTATGTGGGAGGCCAAGTTGAGGCTCTATCCGAGGAAATCGGACAGCTCCGGGGGCATTATGAGACTATGGATCAGCGGTTGGGGAGGATGGAGTCGATGGCTACTGAGGAGTTCTATGCTGCCAGTATGTGGAGGCAGCGTATGGAGGATGCTCAATCGGAAATGTTCCAGGAGTTGATGCACAGGCTTCCTCCGCCTCCACCGCCTCAGCACATCCCATACCAACCGCCACGATACCGTACCCCGGAGCAGATGAGTGGATGGGGTACTTGGGAGCAAAGAAGAAGAAGAAGCAAAATCAAGAACAACAACAACAGAAGCAGCTAGCCAGATTCGAGCGGAAGTGGCTCGGTGGGTCCTTGGGACCAATTGTGGAGATAGATGGTGGTTGAAGGTACCCTTTATCCTTTCTTTTTTGTGCATTAGGGACAATGCATATTTCAAGTTTGGGGGTATGGGGTACTTTATTGTTGTATATGCTTTATTGTTTTGAAAGAAAAAAAAAAAAAGAAGAAAAACAAGAGAAGAAAAATTTTGAAAAATGAGAAAAAAATAATTAGCTATGTCCTTTTTTGTAGATAATCATTAACATTCTTGGTGTTCCTTTAATTGCATATGATGGATTGTGACCGCTAGGAAGGATAAAATTGGGTGTACATATGTTTATGCAAGTTGGTATATTTTTTGGTTAATTGTGTTATATTACTTAAGAGTTATAATTGAGTCCTAAATCTCTTAGTTGTAAGTTTTGTGCATTTGTGAAAGTTTGCTCATTGTTGATAATTTTTGATCCAATTTTTATAAAGTTTAGAGTACACCATCATCTTTTAAGTTAATGAATTTATGTGTCAAATAGCAACACTAGGCAAGTTTTGTGAAGAGTATTCCTTGGTTGTGAGTGAACCCCCCCTTGTGATCTTGAGAAAAAAAAAAAAAAAAAAATTAAAATAAAATGAGAGCAATGGCAATGCAATGTGTATTCGGTGAAACCTCCAGACGTGTAGATTAATCGGTTAGGGATTATTCTAGCTTAACCAGATTTCTGGGTATGCAGTAGCGTTATGGAGGAAGAGCTTTACCGCCGTGATGGTCCGTAGCAAGCTCGATACCGAAATGGCTAACTCTCAAAACCTTTAAATAAATCTCTACTTAGTATTAGGGGCATGGAGTTCGCGGCTACAGTGTTCCCTACTTGAACGGTAGATGATTTTAAAAAGGTGCTAAAATAATCAAGTTTGGGGGGGGTGTAGTTGTTTCTTGGGAGTATTCGTGTTTTATGCTTAAAGGTGTTGTTGTTTGATAAATAAAGTCAATAAACTAAGAGATGGATGGTGTACTTAGTTTTATAAATATGGATCATGGTTGTGAATAAGAGAAAGATGTTAATGCATAAAGAGATTTAGGGTGCAATTATAATGGTTAAGTAATATTTCGCAATTAATGGAAAATATATTGATACTTGCATTGTGAAAAATTTTATCCTGCGGTTGATGGTATTATGTAATATATGCAATTGTGGAATGCAAGAGTGGAGGGACATAGTTAATTGTTTGTTAGAGTAGTGTGTTTCTAATTTTGTTTGCTGAGTTTGTTTTAGTGTTTGCTCGAGGACTAGCAAATGTCTAAGTTTGGGGGTATTTGATGAGTGAGTTTTACACTCATCCATTGACTACTTCTTGAACTTATTATTTGCTTAATCCTTGAGTTTTGGGTGTTTAATGGTTGTTTTCAGTGTTTTTAGTTTCAGTGGTTCAAATTGGAATTTGGGAACAATTTGTGGAAAAAATCAAGGAGAAAATGCAATGTTGAAATTGTGGGACGGACGGAATTCAAATGGGCATTAACAAATGGAAGAAGGGGCCAATGCAAGCAAGGAGTGGCAGGCCAATGGTGAATATTGAGTGGGCTAAAGGCAATTTGCAGCTGGGCCAAAGGAAAGAAAATGGCCCAACAGTCCGTCATTGTGGGCGGTCGCTCAGGTTGAGGTGGGCGGCCGCTCAGAGGAAAAAAACTGTGAAGATTGAATCTTCTGTTGAGCTGGGCGACCGCCCAGGTAGGAGTTGGCGACCGCTCACAAGCATAAAAGGTGAAGACAAAATGTTTCTGGAGGACTGGGCGACCGCCCAGGGGAGTTGTGGGCGACCGCCCACGAGGCGTTTTGCACATGAAGGCCAGGCAATTTGGAACGGCTGAGGAGTAATGGAAGAGATTAATTGTGACTGTTTATGGGGTTAATGATTGGTTAATTGCAGCATTAGTTTTTGGTGAACATGGGGGTTAATTTAAGACAATGGCTATTTAATTTTATGTTTTTCAGTTTTTTTGGGGGAGATATATAATTAGGGCTTGTTAATCTTCTCCATAGTTAGTTAGTTAGTTTTTTCTGCAGAATATTTTTCTTGGTGTTCTTGCTTTCTAATGGCTAGCTAAACTCTTTAGTTCTTGGAATTGGAGGTAACATTTTATGTCTTAAGTTTTATTGTTCATCTTTATCTTAGTATTACTTGGGATAATCAAGTTGTTTTTAATGAAATTTTAGAACTTTTGTCTTGATCAAATAATTGTTCTTGAATTGTTTAGAATTTCAATTGTGAAACGCCAAATTTACAATTGAAATTAGTCTTGGCTTGATTTTCACAATTTGTTGAATCCCCGCCAAAAGATTCATAAGAATTGTGGTTTATTTTATGTTCTTAAGTTCTACAATGGGTTTCTAGTTAATCTACGAACGGGCCAAGGGAGTAGATTAGTTAGAAACACTTGATTGCAAATCACCCGCCAAAGTGTCCCAATCATATTTTCGTAAGAACAAAACCCCAAGTGTACTTTGATTGATGAATTATGAACCTTGAGCATAACTTGTGAAGCCAATTCCGGGAATTAGTCTCCTTATTATTGAACTCTTCTACAATCAAACTCTACTTACTTTTCGTAGAAAATTTAGTTTTAAACCAAACCAAACAACTTATTCAAGTTACAAATTTTTGTTCTAGCGGTAATTTTATACACTTTAAACTTCGTGTCTCGGTGGTTCGACCCTACTTACCCTATCTACAAATCAATTGTAGGTAGTTTGAGTCGGAAATTTTATTTTGACGTTTCGACACTCGTCACAAATCCGGCTAGTCGTGGGTTCTGATTTCAGGTCAAGGAGTCAAGTGATTGGTCCTGCCACATGGACGAAGATTGATAAGCACATTTCCTGCGGCATCAGTAAGGGCCCTTAATTGGAGATCTTTCATAGATTATATAGTAAACAAAACAAAACAAAACAAAATTAAGGTCAAAATACATTTAATTCCCAAAGCATGCATCAATTCCCATTTTGCATCCCCGTTTAAAAAATCGGTATGTTTGGTACCTAAGTATTCAAGTTTTCCCACTTAACCCTCCGGTTCAAACGGGCATTAGAAAACTAACGATAAATTGCACATGCCCTGTCACGTGATGGACATTTCAGTCTTTTCAATGTTAAGGTAAAAGTATTAAGGGGTAAAAATGTTAGGTTTATATCCAATTAAAAGTAGAAAAACTACGAAAGAATGGGCTCGTGTTTTCAAGGGTTCGTCGAGAGCCAAGATGAAAACTGGATTCATCTATGGAACGATTGACTGTCCGACAAAGGCGGACGGTGAACTCAATGGTAGTGTCATGGATCTTTAACACCATTGAACTGAATCTTCGATCCACAGTTATCTACATGAATGAGGCAAAGACTTTGTGGAATGACTTGGAGCAGAGATTCTCGATTGGAAATGGGCCAAGGGTGCAACAGATTAAGTATGACCTAGCCAATTGTAAACAACAGAAACGAAAGCATGGCTCCTACTATGGTCGGATTAAGAAGTTGTGGGATGAATTGAATGACTATGAGAAGGTTCCTACCTGTTCTTACACCGTATGCAATTGTGAGACCAACTTAAAGCTCACTTAACGAAGGGAGGAGGAAAGAGTGCACCAGTTTTTTAGGGACTCGAGACACCTACGTTCGAGAATGTGAAATCAAACATTCTAATCTCGGAGCCTCTTTTCAATGTAAACAAAGCTTATTCAATGGTGGTGAGAGAGGAGCGAGTCAAAGGGAGCGCACAAGAGAAGAACTCAAAACCTATGAGCTTTGTGGTGCGCACCAATATTGGGGTCTAAAATCTGGGTGGGAGCGCAAATAGATAGGCAATGTTACTTGTGGACATTGCAAGAAAAGGGGACAAAAAGATGACTCTTATTTTAAGCTTATGGGATATCCAGAATGGTGGGGCGACCAGTCCTCACGAAATGGAAAGAGAAAGAAAGGGCAGAATGTCACAACAACCGCTGGAGGAGCGAGAGAGCGCGAGTCTTTTAGCGCTCGAGCCAACACTATATAAGTGAGTGATAAGGATGGCGCAGGGATGACAGATGCAGAACGTGCTCAAATCTTGGGACTCACAAGTGATCAGTGGAGCAATTTCAAAGCCATGGTCCAGACCAATGTTAAAACTAATGATCTCATATATGGTAAGATGAATGTCGGGCCTTGGCTAGTAGATAGCGGGGCTAATCGGCATATAACATGAAATCTTGCCTTGATTGGCAATGTTCGTAACATCGAATCCAGTCGAGTAGGACTGCTTAATTGGAAGTATACCATTGCCACAAAAGAAGGCGATGTCAAAATTGGGCCAAAACTTGTTCATCAAAATGTGTTATATACTCCATCATTCAATTGCTATATGTTGTCTGTCTCTCAGTTGCTTTGTGACTCAAGTAATTTTGTGCAATTTTATGACAAACCTTGTGTAATACAGAATCGAACCTTGAAGATGTTGATTGGTGCGGGTGAACAAAATGCGGGGCTGTATTACTTAAGGAAGTCTATCAAAGCATGAGTCTGCAGCGCTAAGAAATTTGTGAAGCATGAGTTGTGGGCATAGCAGTTGGGACATCTATCAAGTAAAGTAGTTAGTTTTCTTTTGTTTGTTAGTCGGAATAGTGCTAATAAAGATGTTTGTGAAATTTGTTGTAAAGCCAAACAAATTAGAGATACATTTTTGTCTAGTGGGAGCAATTTTGAAGGGATTTTCGATTTAATTCATGTTGATCATTGGGGTGATTATTAAACACCTGCTTTGTATGGAACAACTTATTTTTTAACAATTGTGGATGATTGCTCTCACGCTGTGTAGATATATTTGATAATCTCAAAAAGTGATGCGCCTCAAATTTTGAAACGTTATCTTGACATGATTGAACATTAGTTTAATAAACGTGTTAAAATGGTATGAAGTGACAATGGGAAAGAATTCACATGCCTTGAAAAATACTTTGCTGAAAACAGAATTGTGTATCATACCAGATGTGTTCGCACTTCACAATAAAATGGAAGATTAGAAATAAAGAACCGTCACATTTTGAATGTAGCACGTGCCTTACGGTTTCAAAATGGTTTGCCAATAAGATTTTGGGGTGAGTGTGTTTTGACGGCTAGGTATTTGATTAATCGCACTTCTTCAAAATTATTACATGGGAAAACTGCGTATGAAATCATTTTTCTTAAAGTATGAGGTTCCAACTTAAAACCATCTGGTGCTAAGGGGAGTGGCCCATGATCTTTATATGTTATATGAAAATTTTCTCAATTCTCGATGTGGGATAATATCTCTAATACGCCCGCTCACGAGTAGCCGGATTTTTGCCAAGGCTTGCAACCTGGACTTATTAATCGGGTGACGCGGAGCAACATCGTGGGTAGTTGGGCCTGCACGCATAATGGGCTTGCTCTGATACCATCTTAAAGTATGGTATTACACCTTAAAATCAATTGGTGCTAAGGGGAGTGACCCATAATCTAAATATATTATAGGCAAAGTTTGTCAATTCTTCCCGGTGCCTCCTTCCGGGCGCTCCTTCACTTCCCTAGGGCGCTCCTTCAACAGAAAATGAGAAATGACTCAATTGTCGTAGTTGTCTTAAGGGAAAACCCCAGAAGGCGTGAATATAATAACACAAATTCGTCTTATCTTACTCTTATTCTCTCCCTCTAATAATGTTTTATTTTTATTGTTCTTGTTTTTAAAATCAATTGTATAGTTAAAATATTTTAATTTTTTTAATGATCTTTTAAAGTATGTGATTATAAGTTATAAATATGCTACTTTTGTTTGATGTCGGTTATGCACCGTTGGTTTTGTGACATTTTATTAAACTTCCACGTTGATCACGTCAAAAATGGGATCGCTTAGCTAGACGGCTTAATGGTAGGGGTGTAAATGGTTCGGTTAGAGCCAATTTATAAATTGAACCACTAGTTATCGATTCGGAAAAAATTCAGAGCAAATCGAACCATAAAAAAATTTAAATTGAATCGAACTGCTATTTTTTGATTCCCGCGGTTTAAACCATGGTTTAGACCGGATCCAAACCTCAACCCAGACCGTGCTTTATACTACGGTTCAAACCATGATTTAGACCGCAACATATTATCAAACTTGTTTAAAAATTTTCGTGATCAACGAGAAAGAGCGAGAGATGCGGGTGTTGAAGAGAAAAGTTAGAGGAAGACAAAGACTAGAGGAAGACAGATGCCGAAGGAAGAAAACACGTTATACAATGTCGACCGTGAAGAGAACTTATTTAGTTATGTAATTATGCCATTTTGGTAATACACTAATAAAGGCGTTTTACCATAGGCTGGTTACCTGGTACTTTGAAACCAGGGTTTTGTTTTCCTACGAGTTGCTGTTTGAATAGCAACTCGCCATGAAGTTGACTTAGTACCTACCCAAGTTCATCATGTTATTCTATTCCGTTTAATCTCACATCATATAGATATATCCTCAAGTTTTTCCAAATACGTTGACCATGTCTTTATTGATATGTCTGTTTCCCTTGCATCTAACACGGTACCTACAAGATACGAGAGGTAGTAATTTGCAAATCAAATATAGTCATTTTCATCTTTATTTGACATATTATATACTAACATGAGGAGATAAGTGAAACACATGTAAATTGTAATTAATGAGGCTATCCTATTTATTCCAAACATATAATAATGGCACATAATTTTTCAATGTTTAATATTTCGAAATTTCAAATAAGTAATGGATTAATATGGATAACCCCTAGATTGAGACACTTCTACTTTTCACTTGTCATATTAACGTGTATTTCCATGATATCAATTATATAAACATATATACAAATAGCCAAACGTTTAAACGTTTCATTTCATTGAATAATAATTTTCTATTGTCACGATATTTTTATTTTATTTTATTTAATCCGATCAAGATGTTTATATACTATACACTCTATTAACAATTTATCTAATTAATCAAATAAATCAAGTATAATTTCAATATTGGCTCGAAGTATGCTCACATCGATATTGAATTCAGTCGGTATAGATACAACATAATATACTATGTATAATATAATTCATATAAGTAGCCATAAATTTCCAATTTAACAAATTTCTTTTTTCTTGTGAGACAGTAGGATGCATGACATCCCCCTTTAATGTTTCAGAAAGTGGCAAGACACTAATTTTAAACAATCATTTTCCTTTTTGTGCTTGAGCAAAATATGTACAATTACACAGTATTATACTATTAACTTTTTCAAAAGTTATTTTTCAATTAGCATTTAAATTTATACCGATATATAATATACATAATCTGTTTCAGTTTGACGACAAATATTTTCTTGCAATGATGAGCATAACAATATTGATATATACAAGATGTAATGTGGGCAAAAATTTCCATGTCGTATCAAACATTTCAAGAGCATACTGTGAATTACCCCCTACATTTTCTTTTAATGCGAAAAGGGCCGAGTTCACCTCGTTTGGAAGACACCATATTTATGAAAAACGGGGTCTCCACGCCATTTTGATTTATCCTCAAAACTTTGAAAAAAAGGAAAAGGGTTCGGAGGTTAAGTTACTCCTTGGGAAGAACGTTTGGCGTTCACCCATGGAGCCTTGCAAAAGCAAGTCTTTCAAGGTTCAAAATTTGTGCTTGTTTGTGTGCATGTGTGATTTAAGAAAAGAGAAAGGATGTGCCAAGTTTATATCCGAAAGTAAGAACCATTTTAAGAAGGTTTTAGTTCGAGATACCTTGGACTTTGATATTGTCGGGATTTTGACCCCGTACTCACTTTGAACTCATGATCATCATTATGGGACCTTTCGATCCTCCCATTAGATTAATCAACTCACATAGGCGTAGGAGCCTTGGTATGTCTTAATCTAACTTTCCTTGGGGATTTTAGTCAAATGTGATCAAAGAAATCATTTTTAAGTCCAAGAGTGAGACATTTAGAAAAAGCATGAATCTTTGGCCATCAATCCTACATCTTGAGACAATGGTGATTCATAGGGATATTTTGTGTGTTTGTCTCAAGTGATTATCGGAGATTTCGGGACCAAGACTCATTGATTTCTAAAGGGACAAAGATTATGACATTTTGTAATGTGATTGATGTAAAGATGGAGTCTTTACACCAATCCTCACTATGGAATGCTCAAGAACCATGGGACTAGTGGAATGCGATGTAAAGATTGGATCTTTTATGTCACGACCCTAATCCTCGGTTCTATTTTGAGTCATATTTAATCAAATATAGGAGTGCATTTCATATTATTATATGTTTCATTTTAATTGTAGAAATTTTGTGTTAATTAGTAGTTTATGAGTTATATGCTATTCTAAAAATATGAATAAAATAAAAATCATTATTTAATGTCTTAATGAAAATATTAGGAGTCGGTAGTTAAAATGGTAACTTTTTAAAATAAGTAGTAAATTATATTAATGTTCAAGGTGCTTGAGTGTAAATAATACATTTTAAGGGTTTTAGTTGATTGGGAGGGTTTGATAGTGGAAGGAGGTTAGGTGTAAGTAGGATAATTATCCATGGCAAAAGGTAAGAATCTTTGTCATTTTAACAAAAAAATTCTCAGCTCATCCATGGTACCCATTTCCAAACCCTAACCTTCTTTACTTAAAAATTCCTAATTAATTCTAGAAAAATTCCTTCGAAGATCCGTTTGTTTCGGGGTGTTCAGGAGAAGAAGGAGCACCTTGCCATCCGATCAAAGTTCATAAATTTTCATATTATTTTTCATGTAATTTATTATATTTTCTTGAATTTATGTTTATTTAGTGTTATAAATAATGTTATTATGTTGTTAAAGGTTGCATGAGAATTTGGAATTTATTTTCTGAGTTTTGGATTGGGAAAAATGGGTTTTGGTTAACTTGGAAATGAAATTGATGTTGAAAGGGTCAAAAATTGGTTTTGAGTAAGTTGAAATGTTTTGGGTGTGTTGGAAAGGAAAAAGAATAGCTTTGGGTTATGTTAGAACTATTTTAAATTCCTTTTGGATTGCATGGGACTGAAGCTTGGTTTTGAGACTGTTGTTGAATTGGTAAAATGGGACTTGAATTGGTTTATTTGCAAATTCTGATGTTCAGCTCTGTTTCTGCAAATCTGCTGAGGGCACGAGTCGTGCCCTATGGCACGAGTCGTGCCCATCAGTCGTGACCAGTCGTGCCCTTGCTTGGACGACTGTATCGAGGGGGTATCAAAGGGGCACGAGTCGTGCCCTGACCAGTTTTGGGAAATGAATTTCAAAGCTATGTAGATTCAATTTTATAACTTATCTTTCAACCCATGGAACACTACAATCAAAGTACAAGGTATGAACAACAAAATGAGGTATTAACATTTCAATTGTGATCATTTGAAGATGTTTAATTGATTGGTTAAAGTAGGTTGGAACTATTGAACCTAACTTGGTTAATATCATTATACTGTTGTTGATACATCCTTGAATGACTATAATAAGTGTGTGTTCCTTATGTGTTACACCTTATACATTGTTTAGCATCTCTGGGACGTGTTTGATTAGGGTTCCCTACTTTGGAATCCTAAGTTCATTGAATTGGTTCAAGGATGATTTAGCCTTAGTGCTACTATTAATTGATAGTTGTTATCATGTTGCTATCATTTTGATATGCTTTACTTGTATTGTTCCCTACTTTGGAATCATACATTGGTGTTTAAGCAAGTAGTTATTTACTGTGCTTATACTTGAAAGTCAAGCTGGTACTTGTTTGTTGGGCAGTGTTATGGGATTATAATGGCATACGAGCCGAGTTCGTTATAATCCATACACTGGTTCCCGTTTTGCCCTGCCATTGGCCATGGTTTGGGGGTAGTGAACTAGATCAAGGGAAGTCTAGTTGCACTATTGGGTATGACTTTGTGTCATAGTCCCGCTTGTTGTTACTGTGATTGGGTTCCGTAACCGCTTCTTCAACAACTGTTGCTGCTTGGATCGAGATATCCTTTTGAGGATGAAACCTTGGCTCAGTATCCTTCTAAGTGTTACATTTTTGCACTTAATTGCTATATGTATGTGTATATCTTTCTTTGTGTTCTAAGAAGGTGATATATATATGACTTGTTGTTAGATGCTTCTTCATGTGATTGCATCTCATCTTGTTGCATATATAATAACTGGCTGAGATTTTTCTCACCCCGTCCTTTCATTATTTTCTTAGATAGAGCCGAGCCAGGGGCTAGGGCACATTGAGCACTGAGAGGGCGCCAAGTTGGATTTTGTTGAGGAAGGTATTTGGTAAGGATACGTTATGTAAATGTATGACCTTGGGTAGTATTCCTAGACTTAATGTTATCCTTATTTTGCAACTTATAAAAGGTATTGTAAATATATTTTTTTCACTTGGGAACTAGTTTCCTTGGTTTGTAAATAAGTGTGTGTGATTTTTAAATGGTTTGAATGTGGAGTGAGTTAAGTTTGAAGTTAAATGGTTTGACTTTTAATAGTAAGTTAGAAAAGTTTCTAAATGTTAAACAGGTTTGTAAAGTGATGACTTTTAGAAAGTACATTTCAAATTTTTTTCTTTAAATGGCGTCTTCAGAACGTGTCTCGGCGTGAGGCCAAGTAGGTCCACGGTTCGAGGCGCATCAGTTGGTATCAGAGCCTTAGGTTTAGATAGTCTAGAGAGACTACGTGACCTAGGAGGGTAGTATGGATCGAGTGAGTAACGTTGAATGTTTTATGCAGGTATTCATTTGCTATGGCAGGAGTTGAAGGAGATCCGATCGGACCTTTAGGCCGGGGAAATGTTCGGGAGGAGACCCGAGATATGTTCCAAGGGATGTTAGAAGCGGCTATGAAGGCCATGAATGACAAAAGACAACATGGAGAGCAAGCAGTACCAAGAGTGGGATTAGAGCAATTTTTGAAATTGAAACCTACCGGTCATGATAGGGATCCGAATGTGGCAAAGGAGGAAAGGTGGATTGAGGCTATGGAAAAGATCTTTGAGGTACTGAGATGTACCGAGGATGAACAAGTCAGGTTTGCAGCTTACAAATTCTCGAGTGCGGCTGAACATTGGTGGAGAGCTCTCAAGGCAAGTTGGGACGAGGCCCATTGTGAATGTGGGCCCAATCGCGGATGTGAACCGTTTCTTATAGGGTCGCCGCTTCATCTCAGTTTGAAGACATCGGTTTATTGAAAAACGGAGTCGCCACACCATTTTGATTTCCTCAAAACTTTGAAAAAAAGGATAAGGGTCCGGAGGTTAAGTTACTCCTTGGGAAGAATGGATCGCGTTCACCCAAGGAGCCTTGCGAAAGCAAGTCTTCCTAGACCCGAAGTTTGTTCTTTTTTGTGTGTTCGTGTGTGAGGTGAGTTTTGAAAAAGGGAGGGAATGTGCCAAGTTATCTGCCGGACGTATATACCATGAGAAGGTTATCGCTCGGGATTACTTGGATTTGATATGTTCGAGATTTTGATCCCGTGCTCATCTTGGACTTATGATCATCATTATGTGACCTTTTTTCCCTCCCGTTGGAATAATCAACCATAGTAGGCATAAAATCATTGGTGTATATTAAACCAACGTTCTTCGGGACTAGGTCATATGTGATCAAGATAGAGGGACACCTTTTTATAGTCCAAGAATGAGACTCTTTAGAAAGGAAGAGCCTTTGCCCATAAATCCTACATCTTGAGACGATTGAGCTTAGTAGGGACATTTGTGCTCATCTCAAGTGATGATCGGAGATGTAGGGGCTAAGATTCATTCGCTTCTAAAGGGACTTTGACTGTGGCATTTTAGTGGCGGAAACGGTGTAAAGATGAGACCTTTACACCAATCCACACCACAGGATGCTTCAAGTACCAAAGGGACTAGGGGGAGGGGTATAAAGATTGGATTTTTATACTCGTCCTATGTCTTTCATGCCTTAAAATGGTCACTAGACAATCCTTGGAGAGTGATCCAACCTAAAGGGACATGGGGGAATGAATTTGGAAAGTAAAGATTGCATTTTTATGAAATAAATGTAATGAACATTATGAGAACTAAAGACATAAATATAAAGGGAAGACCTTTGAGGCTTTTCTATGTCCTTTAAGAACCTTATGAGGTGGACAGTCCTTGTAAGCAAGGTCAAGGGAAGGGGGAGATATTATGAGAGTAAAGATGACATTTTTATGTTGTAAAAGGGAAGTATTTCACATCATCATGTGATGAATCCTCCCTAGAACAAGCCACTTGTGGACCCTTGTTCATCCTTGGGATAGGATTCCCCATGAATCATTTGTGCAGGAGAAATGGGGGGAAATGATGTCTACATGATAAATATGACAACTTTATGACAATATATCAATATTAATAGCAAGTAAGAACAATATAGATGAAAAGTAATGAATATAACAAGATAAAAAGAGTATTTTAAGAAGAAAGGAAGGAGAGATTACCAATGGTGGTTTTCTCTATCTCCCTTGGGGGTTTTTCTATTGTAGGAAGTGTTTTGGATGGATTTTAGGGAGGAAGGAGGTGATTTTTTGGGAGTTTTAGTTTCTGTAATTTCGTGGAGTAATTTTGGCAGAGTAACAATGCCTCAAAATTCTTGTTAAAATGGGTAGAGGAGGCCTCTATTTGTAAGCTGATTTGTGTTTTCTAATGAAGCCGTGCGGCATTAACCTTTGGCAAAAGAAGCCGTCCGGCGTTATCCATTGGTGACTCAGCCTGCTTCTAGATTCATGAAAGGTGGCAGCTGGAAGCTTCATTCCAGCGAGGGACTGCTTGGAATTTTAATTCCTAGCAGGTCCTTCCTCCCTTGGACAGTTTGGAAAAGTTCCAGAATTGCCCCTGAACTTTAGGAAAGTTCAGGAAATTGCCGGGAAACTTAACCTGAAGGCATGAGTCAGATTTGGGTACTTACAGAAGCCCCTCGGCAATGTCACTTGCAGGGCAAGTGGGGTTGTCGATGAAAAGAATCCAATCTGGCGAACTGCCGAGACGGATTGGGTGACCAAGGAGGTCGAGTGGCTGAACCTTTGGAAGGCTACCTACGTATCCCGGAGGAATCAAGTCATGATCGTAGTTCGGAATTCACTGGGGAAAGGGTGTCATATGTGAGGAATTGGCTGAACCTAAAGTAGGCTACCTACGTATCCCGGAGTAATCAAGCCATGATCGTAGTTCGAAATCCACTGGGGAATGACGAAGAGGAACTGGTCCCTTGCTAAGGAAATGAGGTGACCTAGGAGGTCAAATGACTGATCCTACTGGTGATATGCCAAATGAAGGGAGTGACCAATGTGGTCGGATAGCTGGACCTTTATGAAAGGCTACTTCACCACTGAGGAGTGATGAAGGAAAGGGGTGACCAATGTGGTCGGATGGCTGAACCTTTATGAAGGGCTACTTCATCACTGAGGAGTGATGAAGGAAAGGGGTGACTAATGTGGCCGGATGGCTAGACCTTTATGAAAGGCTTATACACCATTGAGGAGTGATGAATAAAAGGGGTGACCAATGTGGTCGGATGACTGGACCTTTATGAAAGGCTACCTACGTATCCTGGAGGAATCAAGCCGTGGTCGTAGTTCAAGGTCCACTAGACAGTTAGGAATATGTCTAGGATCCTCGAAATTTTGACGATTAATGGAGGAGTCACCTTAAGAAACTAAAGCTTACGTTTCTATCGAGGAGATAGAGGTAGCTAAAGTTGGAAAAAGTAAAGCTTACGCCGCTATTGAGGAGATAGAGGTAGCTAAAGTTGGAAAAAACTAAAGCTTATGCCAATATCGAGGAGATAGAGGTAGCTAAAGTTGGATACTAAATATTACTTCGCTATCTCTTTCGAACAGAGATAGAGGTAGCTAAAGTCGAATACTAAAGCTTACTTCGCTATCTCTTTCGAACAGAGATAGAGGTAGCTAAAGTTGAATACTAAAGCTTACTTCGCTATCTCTTTCGAACAGAGATAGAGGTAGCTAAAGTTGAATACTAAAGCTTATTTCGCTATCGAGGAGATAGAGGTAGCTAAAGTTGGAAAACTAAAGCTTACTTCGCTATCGAGGAGATAGAGGTAGCTAAAGCTGAAAAACTAAAGCGTACTTCGCTATCTCTTTCGAACAGAGATAGAGGTAGCTAAAGTTGAAAAAACTAAAGCGTACTTCGCTATCTCTTTCGAACAGAGATAGAGGTAGCTAAAGTTGGACAAAAACTAAAGCATACTTTGCTATCTCTTTCGAACAGAGATAGAGGTAGCTAAAGTTGGAAAAACTAAAGCGTACTTCGCTATCTCTTTCGAGCAGAGATAGAGGTATCTAAAGCTTGAATTTGACAATTCGGAGGCTGTCACCTTATTTGGATTTGACAATTAATGGAGGCTGTCACCTTATTTGGATTTGACAATTAATGGAGGCTGTCACCTTATTTGGATTTGAAATTTAATGGAGGTTGTCACCTAACTTGATTTGACAATTAATGGAGGTTGTCACCTTATTTGATTTAATTTTAACAGAGATAATGGAGATTTTTGGGAGAAATTTATACGATTTGGTAAATCTATACGGTCTTTCGGACCGGGTAATTTAAAGCCTTTCAAGCTACGGATAATGATTTTGGGAAATTTATGCGGTCTTCCGGACCGGGTAATTTAAAGCCTTCCGAACTACGGATAATTATTTGGGAAATTTATACGGTCTTCCGAACCGGGTAATTTAAAGCCTTCCGGGCTACGGATAATGATTTTGGGAAATTTATACGGTCTTTCGGACCGGGTAATTTAAAGCCTTCCGGGCTACGGATAATGATTTGGGGAAAACGTTATTCCATTTGAAGATAATGGGAAATTTCCCGGAGGAGACATTATCCCATTTGGCGATAACGGAGATTTATGGTAAGAGACGTTATCCCATTTGGCGATAACGGAGATTTTTCGAGTGAGACGTTATCCCATTTGGCGATAACGGAAGGATTTCTCGGAGAAGACGTTATCCCATTTGGCGATAACGGAGGATTTCCCCTAGGAGACGTTATCCCATTTGGCGATACGAAGGGTTTCCAGGAGGAGACGTTATTCCATTTGGCAATAACAGAGGGTTTCCCGGGGGAGACGTTATCCCATTTGGCGATAACGGAGGGTTTCCCGGGGGCGACGTTATCCCATTTGGCGATAACGGAGGTTTTTCCGGAGGAGACGTTATCCCATTTGGCGATAACGGAAGGTTTCCCGGAGGAGACATTATCCCATTTGGCGATAACGGAGGTTTTCCCGGAGGAGACGTTATCCCATTTGGCGATAACGGAGGTTTTTCGGAGGAGACGTTATCCCATTTGGCGATAACGGAGGTTTTCCCGGAGGAGACGTTATCCCATTTGACGATAACGGAGGGTTTCCCGTAGGAGACGTTATCCCATTTGGCGATAACGGAGGGTTTTCCGAGGGAGACGTTATCCCATTTGGCGATAACGGAGGGTTTCCCGGGGGAGATGATGGATATGTTTTCATATCCATTTTATATGTTCTAAATTCTATTTATTGTAAATTTCCTGAGTAAAATGGTAGTTTAATTTCGTTGTTAGTGTTGTTTTATTTTCAGGTTGAAATGGTGGAAAATGGGTGGTTTAAGGTGGAGAAAAGATTAAAATTCGAGACGGAGCGAAGCGGAGGATTTAACAAAAGAAAAGAACAAAAGAAAAGAACAAAAAAGAAAAGGAAACAGTGGCCTCCCAAGTGTTACGGCGGTCGCCCTTGTTTGGCCGTAGCTCTTCGGCGATCGCCCATGGAACTACGGCGCCCGCCCAAACCATTTCTCCCCACAGCCCAAGCCCAAACCATTTCTTCCCACCGTCCCAATACACTCCAAGGCCTCCAACAGAATTTTGAAGGCAGTTTAGGCCTTCCTTGGTTTTGTTTAATTGGTGGGCTTTAATTTCATTTTGGCCCAATCCTTATTAGCCATTATCAGCCTCTCCCACCTTGGAATATAAATAGTATGATGTTTTAATTTTAGGGTAAGTTTTATTTTGGGAGAAGGGAGGAGGCGGGTACTATGCCAGGAAAAAAAAGGGGAAGAACAAAGACAACATTGAGGTTTTATTTCCTTAGTTTATTTTAATTTTGTAATTTTATTATTATGAGCAGTTAATTTTCCTATTTCATGGATTGAATTTAGCTTTATTGCCTAATTTCATGCTATAAATCATTTTATCATTGTGTTTTCTCTCTCTAGATCATCTTAGCATTTTAATTGGATTTTCAAGATTGCAATTTTAGATCTAGTCTCTAATTGATCTTTTCAACATATTTGTGTTTTTAATTCACTATTGATTTGGGGATTTTAAACAAAGGCACATGCTTTGGTGATAAAATTGGTTTGATTTCGTTATAGAAGTTAAATTGATTTTGGTTCTTTTAATTCTTTTGATCTTATTGCTTCCTAAATTAATTGCTTGAACTTGATTTGCGAAAAGTGATTGATTTTGGAAAGTGAGAGTGTAATCCGGCCGCCTCACCATCCCACTCTCTATTAAAGTGAATGAACCCTAGTGAGAGTGCACATACTTAATCAAAATTGGCATGAAATGGGTAATTTAGTGAAGTCCAATCCGTGAAACTCGTTTAATATTGTTAACTCTAGTTGTTAATTGTGCTTGTTTTTATTTGTTCTTATTTGCAAGTTCACTTGCTTCTTATTAGTTTTAGTCTTAAAAAAAAACCAACCCCCTTTTATTTGTTTTTATTACTTTAGTTTACACTATTCAAATTGACTCAATCACCCAACAAATCTCCGTGGACACGACCCCTACTTGTGTACGCTATCACAACGACACTCGTACACTTGCGAGAGGTATTTTATTACAAGTTTTTGGCGCCGTTGCCGGGGATTTGTTTAGGTTGAATTTGTTGATTTAGGTAGTGTAAATAGTTTAGGTAGTGTAAATATATGTGTAGTGTAAATTTTTGTGTGGACTCAAGGATGCATAATTATGGCATCTATGAGTCGTGTGTTTATTGTGGATTATACTCACATGCTTCATATAAGTGTCCTTCGAGAACGTATTCTTTTGAGAGTTATCCACAAGTTCAAGAAATGAGTCCGTTCCATCCGTGGCAACAATATGAACATTTTCCCGACTCCTACAATCAAGAGTGGGAAAACCAAAGCCAAGCATGGAACACTTATGAGCCACAATCTCAACTCGAAATGCAATCATGGGAGGAGGAGTTTAATAATGTACAGGAGGAATATCACCTCTTGAAGGAGGAGAATTTTCTTTTGAAAGAGGAAGCTCTTATTTTGAAAGAGGAGAGACGTCAACAAGACAAGCAATTTAAGGCAACCATGAGTAGGATGGAGGCACAAATGCAACAATTGATGGATATGATTTTTTCACAACCCAAAGAACAGCCATTGGGGGACACATTGGGGAACTTTGTCTATGAAGACTCCGATGAAGAACTTGAGAATGAACTACAACAAGAGCCACTTTTGGAAAATGAAACGGAGGATTTTGTCTATGAAACCTCCCATGAAAATTCTAGTGAAGTGCAATTGTATGATGGTTCGGGTTGGTGTATGGAGACGGAAGAAATTAGAGAAAAGTCATGGCATGAGCAAGTTGATGAAATTGAACTTGCTCTTTATGGTGAGATGCGGGGCAATGAGCTTCAAGAAGATATGGCCACTCTCACCAAGATCGACAAGCTGGGTTTGAATGAACACCAACCTCTACTCATGGAAAATGCCGATGCCGAATCCTCCATCATTTTGGTGATCCCTCCCATCGTTGAAGACGGAGAAAGTGGCAAGGACTCCCGAGAGAAGAAGCCCAAGAAACTTAAAAGTCAAAAATTCCTTTGGGCACTAAATGAGCATATATTAAAGGGAATACTTATGGGGCTTGAACTCAAAATAAAGACCCGCGAGAATGCAAAGTGGGCAAAAGGGAGAAAGGTGAAGGTTAAAGACAACCTTGGCATCGGTCTAGCTAAACGACATTAACCAAAGCGCTAGTTAGGAGGCACCCCAACATGGTATGATTTTACTTGCTTTCCGTTTTTAATTTTCAGTCTTTTACATTTCATTCCCCCCCCCCTCCGAATTTGAGTTTTGCTTTCTTTTGGTTTTCATGCCATGAGGACATAACACTATTTAGGTTTGGGGGTGGAAGTATATTTATAATGTTAGTGTATGATGTCTTGTTTAGTTATCTTAAAAAAATCGAGTCAAATTGTGTCTTCCTCTCATTTATTGAGGGAAAATGTTTGAACTACGGTAACCTGAGCCTATTTCAATGAGTAGTCCGCTCATTGTTTTGGGGACGTAGGCAACCTTTGGTGCGGTCAAGAATTTGAAAATTGTGTTGCTCGCTATATAGTTGGGTTGCCACCCATGGTTGTGATGTTGTGATAAGTTGTTTTTGATTCTTGCATCTTATGTGCCATCATAGTATAAAAGTAGAGTTGCAGTAGAACATACCTATTTTGATTATCTTTTCACCACAACACTTTGCTTGCACGGGATCATGATCACCAATTTAAGTGACCGTTATGGGATTAATTTATATATCCGGGGTAGCTAGAACACGATTGTACAATTGTCAATAACAAGTCAATAGTTTATAAGATATTGGGTATGACTTATGTGGTCAACTTAGGAGTGTGGGATATAATGTTGATAAGGGGCAAGTATTTGATGTATTATTCATTGCAAAAAAAAAAAGAAGAAAAGAAAAGAAAAGAAAATAAAGGTGTCTTCATAAAGAAGAGTCATGGAATGGCAAGGATCAAAGCACAAAGAAATGTCAAGTTTTAAATCATGAAATCCTTGGTACCGATTCCTACTCCAAGATTGAATTAACTTTCTTGTACCTACGAAGACACTAATTTGTGCTTAGTTGTTTAACTTGCTCCTTAAATTGTCAAAGTTGAAATGGCCATGAAAGGAAGATGGTAAAGCTACATTTTGAGTGGAAATCTTGATTTTAGTGAGGTTCTAATGTAACTAGATAGCTTCCTAAGCCATGGTCCCAATATGGATTAAGCGGGTTGACAATTGTGTGAAAGTGCCTATGAAAACCCTTCTATGCTTTTTGCATCATCATTATTGATTTAGGATATTTCTTTAGTAAATCCATGAAGTATCTTACTTTGTTGACAATGACCCCCTCCCCTCACACCGCTTCACGGTGAAAAGAATCTTAATTGGTATGTGTTAGTGCAATGGTAAGTTTATGTTTATGATGGCATATGATTGATTGCAATTTTGGAAAAAATTTTGAGACCGATGTTGAAAAACTCTTTTATAAATTGCACAACACCAAAAAAATATGTTTAGTTATTTTCTTACATTATTGTTTTAAGTGTTTGTAGTTAATTAGTTTTGTTAAGTTGTGTTTTATTTTACTCGGGAACGAGCAAAAGATAGGTTTGGGGGTATTTGATGGATATGTTTTCATATCCGTTTTATATGTTCTAAATTCTATTTATTGCAAAATTTCTGAGTAAAATGGTAGTTTAATTGCGTTGTTAGTGTTGTTTTATTTTCAGGTTGAAATGGTGGAAAATGGGTGGTTTAAGGTGGAGAAAAGATTAAAATTCGAGATGGAGCGAAGCGGAGGATTTAACAAAAGAAAAGAACAAAAGAAAAGAACAAAAAAGAAAAAGACACAGTGGCCTCCCAAGTGTTACGGCGGTTGCCCTTGTTTGGCCGTAGCTCTTCGGCGATCGCCCATGGAACTACGGCGCCCGCCCAAACCATTTCTGCCCACAGCCCAAGCCCAAACCATTTCTCCCCACCGTCCCAATCCACTCCAAGACCTCCAGCAGATTTTTGAAGGCAGTTTGGGCCTTCCTTGGTTTTGTTTAATTGGTGGGCTTTAATTTCATTTTGGTCCAATCCTTATTAGCCATTATCAGCCTCTCCCATCTTGGAATATAAATAGTATGATGTTTTAATTTTAGGGTATGTTTTATTTTGGGAGAAGGGAGGAGGCGGGTACTGTGCCAGGAAAAAAAAAGGGGAAGAACAAAGACAACATTGAGGTTTTATTTCCTTAGTTTATTTTAATTTTGTAATTTTATTATTATGAGTAGTTAATTTTCCTATTTCATAGATTGGATTTAGCTTTATTGCCTAATTTCATGCCATAAATCATTTTATCATTGTGCTTTCTCTCTCTAGATCATCTTAGCATTTTAATTGGGTCGAGATTGCAATTTTAGATCTAGTCTCTAATTGGTCTTTTCAACATATTTGTGTATTTAATTCACTATTGATTTGGGGATTTTAAACAAATGCACATGATTTGGTGATAAAATTGGTTTGATTTCGTTATAGAAGTTAAATTGATTTTGGTTCTTTTAATTCTTTTGATCTTATTGCTTCCTAAATTAATTGCTTGAACTTGATTTGCGAAAAGTGATTATTTTGGAAAGTGAGAGTGTAATCCGGCCGCCTCACCGTCCCACTCTCTATTAAAGTGAATGAACCCTAGTGAGAGTGCACATACTTAATCAAAATTGGCATGAAATGGGTAATTTAGTGTAGTCCAATCTGTGAAACTCGTTTAATATTGTTAACTCTAGTTGTTAATTGTGCTTGTTTTTATTTGTTCTTATTTGCAAGTTTACTTGCTTCTTATTAGTTTTAGTCTTAAAAAAACCTACCCCCCCTTTTATTTGTTTTTATTACTTTAATTTACACTACTCAAATCGACTCAATCACCCAACAAATCTCCGTGGACATGACCCCTACTTGTGTACGCTATCACAACGACACTCGTACACTTGCGAGAGGTATTTTATTACAAGTGGGAGTTTTAACCCATCAGGAGACGTTATCCCATTTGGCAATAATGGAGGTTTTCCCGGAGGAGACGTTATCCCATTTGGCGATAACGGAAGGTTTCCTGGAGGAGACGTTATCCCATTTGGCGATAACGGAGGTTTTCTCGGAGGCGACGTTATCCCATTTGGCGACAACAGAAGGTTTCCCGAAGGAGACGTTATCCCATTTGGCAATAACGGAGGGTTTCCCGGAAGAGACGTTATCCCATTTGGCGATAACGGAAGGTTTCCCGGAGGAGACGTTATCCCATTTGGCGATAAGGGAAGGTTTCTCGGAGGAGACGTTATCCCATTTGGCGATAACAAAGGATTTTCCGGAGGAAACGTTATCCCATTTGTAGATAATGGGAAAATTTTGGGCAAAAGTATTTCCTATTTTGATTTGGTAATCAATTAAGGTTATTTTTCTTTGTGCATGTCACATGAGCCACAGGCTGACTCTTTTGCGGGAAGGCAATGTGAGAGGGGTTTTATGAAAGAATGTGTTTGGATGTATGTGTTTGGAAACTGTTTGAGACAGGTTTCGTGCAGGTGGGGTCGTATCCCTTGGGTGCAGAATGAGCTGCTGCTGTTGCTGAGATTTTGCTAATGCTGCCAAAAGGTATCACGTGGACCAAAATTCCCTCTTGGGCTGAGATCGGGTTTAAACCTCGGGTCTTGATTAAAGTCCCTTTCTCAAACTCTGGCGCTTGATGCTGACAGGCTTTTAGAACCAAAGACTAAAACAAATGTCAAAGTGACCAAACCTCTCTTCTGAGGATGGATATGACTTATCGAAGCCCCGGTCTGAGGGAAAAATTCTGCAAAGCCCCAAGTTCTATTAAAGCGAGGAAAGATCCTTTCATTGACAAAGCCCCGGCTTGAAGAGATGACTTGGTAGAGCTTTGATTGATGGTCTGATCCAAAAGAATGGCGAAGCACCAAACTGACTGGTCATCCAAAGAGAGACTCATGTTCGAAGCGATCTCAAGGAATCCATGAACGAAAAATTCTCCAAACGACTTGCGAAGCCCCCGACTTGACAAAGTATCATGGGGAAGGCCCGAATGTATTGGTTATAGAAACAAACTGGTTGGTTGACCATGACTGATCTCAAAATGTACTTAATGCAGCCCCAATCCGTTGAAGCATTACATTATGAAGCCCATCATAGTTTCAAGAAAAGATTCTCATTCTGATTGGTGCGAAGGGGTCTTGTAGACTCGACTTCCAATGTTGGACTTAAAGTCATGATTAAGCCCCGATCCTGACACCAAAGAATTTGCTCGTGGCAGACTTTTAACAAACAAACCTTCCCTTCGCTTGGCAAAGCCTCGGTTGGATGAACTGAGTAGGCGAAGTTTTAGGTTTCGAAGAAGTGACTTGGTGAAGCCCCAATCTGATGACCTAGCAAAAATCCCAATATGATTGGTACTGCAAAAGTGATCCTGAGGTTAATCTGACCAAGACTGGATCCATCTTGTGACATAGTGAGGAACCCGATGCGGACCCAAGAATGACTAAAGAAGACCCAGTCTAAAGAAATTGCTTGGCGAAGCCCCAACCTTGAAGAGTTTCAAGGCAGCCCTAATGCGAATCGTAGAAGAAGAGGAGAACCTATCCTTTTTTTTATTTTCTTTAGTCAATCAGTTAACCGCAAGAAGATGTGAAAGAAAAGAATTTTAGAAATTTATACATGCAGGGGCATATTTTTCGAAAGGTGGGAATAGATCCCGATTTTGTCTTATTTTGATGGCCTCATTCGACGTAGGCACAAGAACACGCTTTGGGTTTGACTCTTTTGAGAGATATAAGCGTAGAAAGGTTAGTAAAAGTGTATGAAAGCCCCTGCTGATAGAAAATCAGTGTTTAGCACTATTTTTCCTAAGATGTAGAAAAAGAATACTTGCCAAGACATCTGAAAACTTGTTTTATTTACAATGATCACAAGATTGCATAAAACCCGTTATTAATGTTTGAGCTATTCAACCACTAATCTCGATATGAATAAACATTTTGATTAATCATGAGGAGAAAGTCAACCAGTGTCGCGGAGCAAAGTTGGTTATGAGTGAAAGAAAGGTCTGTGTATAGAGGAGGTCAGAGACCGGGTTTATGGAATTTGAATGTGTTTATGATCGGACCATTTCTGGTTGCCTACGTTCCCCTCATTGTGAGGAGCTCTCGTCCCCGTAGTTCGGCTGAACTGTGTTTGGCTTTGGGAAATGGGATTTGTGGTTCCTCTAGTGGAAAGGCTCGGATGAGAAGGTTGGATGATGAGGCACAGTCCTTGAGATGATTCCTTGACCAGTCATTTTGGACGGCTGCTTCAATTGCTTCCTGATTTTGTCTTTCATTGGGGGAGAAAGAATTTGCACATGCCTAAGGGCTTATGAAATGTTTCTGCCTTTGCTTTGACCGCTCCATTGTTATTGACAACTTTCATTCTTTGAGATTTGATTTTGCCCATTTGTCAAGCTTCTGATTGGCGGTGCTAGGTCCTTGGCTTCATTTTTTTTTGTAGCTCTTGCTTGGGCTTTTTTTTTTTGAAGCTCCTGCTTGGGCTTTTTTTTTTTTTGAATTTTTTTTGAAGCACTTAAGGACGAAGGCAAGCCCCTACTAGAACTTTCTCGATGCACATGAGGGCGATGGCAATCTCCTAGGTTGTTGTCGACATGGGGTCAACCTTTCGATGCTGAGTGACCTTCTGTTATTCCTTGATGTTGCCGCCGTCGTTGACTTGGTCAAGGTGATGGTGAGGACATGATTTGGGAAGCGTATGGCTTGATGAAGGCTTTTGTGAGGTAAGAAAAGTGTATGGGGCGAGCATTGGTTGACTTTCTCACACCGATTAGTCAGAACATTGATTATTTCGAGAGATTATTTGTTGAGCAATGCAAGTGATCATATAAAATAAAACAATTTTATTAAATGTAATGTAGGTGTGCAAATAATTTCTTAAGTCTAGCAAGAAAAGAAAAAGACTCTTTTAATAAAGATTTAATATTAACTACAATGCCCGAGGAGGACTTGATTGAAAGAGGAAAGTACTAGAACCTACGAAAGTTGACTGAGAGACTGTTTTATCTTTTAATCTTGTTTAAGGATAGGTAACCCCTAGCCTAGCTACTCTTCGCTGGTTGGACTGCCAGAACGCTTGAGCTTTCCATTTTATGTTAACTTCTGAATTCCATATCGCAGATCGAGGCAGTGATCAGTTGTGTGCCCATGATACTGGTGGAAGTAGAGGGATTTGAGGCCATGGAGCAGCTGGAGCAAATACAAGTTGTCCGAAGTAATGGGTCGGAAAAGTCACGGGGACGAAACTTGATGACTGAGCATATTGCTGGAAGGAAGTGAACCTGAGAGGATTTTGAGGGATATTGGGATCTGTTTGAGAGGATTTAGCGCTGCGCTGGTTGTATTGAGTGAAAGGGGTAGTACTGGCTAGTTGTGTCTTCGGGTCTTTCTCAAGCTTAGAACTGGTATTGACCACGCGAGTTTCGGGGCAAGTTGTCGTATCAGGTTCTCTCACTCCGGGCGTCTGAACTTTGAGGGGCAGAATCACTTCTTTGCCTAGTTCGACATCTTGGGTCGACGGAGTACTGGTATTCATCATGAGATCAAGCTTTTCTTGCATCTGTTTCACTTGCTCTATCAATATTGCCATATGGGGGTCAACGGGAACTCTAGAGTTACTGGAACTCGCTACAAGACTTAAGTCAGTAGAGGGAACCACATCAGTAGACTGGTGAAACTGATGGGTGAATTCACTAAATCCGGCAGGCGGCAACGGAAAACTTGAGGCATCTGGATTTTCTTTTAGCAACTCACTATCGTATTCGGGTGGGTATAGGGGCTTCAGAACATAGACACATGGATCAAACTGATTATATGAAGCTGGAGCATAAAATGGAAAGTACTACTGAAACTAAGAAACAGGTGTGATGAAGCCCAATCTGTTCTGAGGAGCTGAGGGCGATGGAGCCCTGATGGCCTGAGACACTGGGAGGAACTGGAGGGCAGCAGTTCTTGGTGAGGGATCATATGTCAAAGGAGGAGGGTATTGGTTGTAGGATTGAGGGTATTGATTATATGATGGAGGGTATTGGTTGTAGGATGGAGGGTATTAGTTATATGATGGAGGGTATTGGTTGTAGGATGGAGGTTATTGGTTATAGGATGGAGGGTATTAGTTGGAGGATGGAGGAACTGAAATCACTGTTTATGGAGTTTCATCTTCGACCATGACCAGAGAACCATTTGCCTCCACTGTTACCTGAACCCCATGACATCGGAGAGCACCGATGAGCATGGCTTGCTGCTCCTCGTGAACCTTATGGGCATTTTCCAAAGCTAGGACTAACTCTTCCTCTCTAGTCATTGGATTACCCGTACCATCACTGTTTTCTGTCATATCTGCCATTCTAAACCCGTGAGTAGACAAAACTGATGATTCTGCTGAACTGTATGTACCTGAGGTTTCCGCACTGAATAGCCGCTGACCTGGTATTTTCACCCACTTCTTTCTCGCTGCGAAAAAGAGATAGGCGAGGTTTAAACTTGGAGGTAGGCAAGTTTTAGACTCGGGGTAAGCAAGGTTTAGACTCGGAGGTAAGTAAGGTTTAGACTTGGAGGTAGGTGAGGTTTAGACTCAGAGGCTCAAGTAACATGCATCTACTGCTTAAGTTTTACTTAAAACACATTTTCTCCTAATCCCAATTTATCGGAAAAGATTAGACCTTGAAAGGTCAAGATTGAAAATTGGACCGTGAGGGTCTTGATTAGAGATTTGACCGTGAAAGGTCGAGATTAAAGATTTGACCATGGAACATCGGGATTGCCTATTTGACCATGAAAGGTCGATATCGGAGGTTGGACCGTGAAGGTCACGATTGGAGATTTGATCGTGAAAGGTCGAGATCGGAGATCGGAGATCGGACCGTGAAGGTCACGATTAGGGATTTGACCGTGAAAGGTCGAGATCGAAGATCGGAGATCGGACCGTGAAGGTCGCGATTGGAGATTTGACCGTGAAAGGTCGAGATCGGAGATCGGACCGTGAAGGTCGCGATTGGAGATTTGACCGTGAAAGGTCAATATCGGAGATCGGAGATCGGACCGTGAAGGTCGCGATTAGGGATTTGACCGCGAGAGGTCGAGATTAAAGATTGGAGATTGGACCGTTAAGGTATCGATTGGAGATCGGAGATCGGACCGGGAGGGTCTCGACATGAGATTTGATATCTAACTGTGAGGGTCTCGATAGGAGATTTGACTGTGAAAGGTCAAGATTAAAGATTGGAGATCGGACCGTGAAGGTCTCGATTTGAGATCAGACCGTGAGAGTCTCGATTGGAGATTTGACCGTGAGAGGTCGAGATTAAAGATTGGAGATTGGACCGGGAGGGTCTCGATTGGAGATCGGACCGTGAGGGTCTCGATTGGAGATTTAACCGTGAGAGGTCGAGATTAAAGATTGGAGATCGGACCAGGAGGGTCTCGATTGGAGATCGGAGATCGGACCGTGAGGGTCCCAATAGGAGATTTGACCGTGACAGGTCAAGATTAAAGATTGGAGATCGGACCGTGAAGGTCTCGATTGGAGATCGGAGATTAGACCAGGAGTGCCTCGATTGGAGATCGGAGATCGGACCGTGAGGGTCTCGATAGGAGATTTGACCGTGAAAGGTCGCAATTAGAGATTCCAGAAATGGGACCATGCAATTGTGATTCCATTAATTGTTCAAGTTTACTTAAAACAATGTCTTTTAATTATTTCTATTTGGTTGGAAAAGGTTGCCCTTCTTTTTCGCAACTACTCTAGATCCTGGATCAGTGGGCTCCGTCACTACGTTTATAAGCCCCTCATTTTCCACCTGCATTTTGACCTCCCAGGGTGGACAGCCCCGAGCGAGGGTCCTATAGGGAACGCGGATCCCACCGACCGAGAGAGAAGAACGGTCCTAGGGTCTAGTGGATCATAGGAACTTTTAACGCACGAGCGATGCGGATTATAGTCAAGGCAATGCCGGGAAAAGTCTCGTCTTTTAGCCTCAACAAAATTTCGACAGAGTTTCGCTTATGCGATAGATGTTTTGACTTTGGCATTGTCCAAGGAAAATAATAAGCATGGGTCGGAAGGTAAAAGCCGAATGACACGGCGTCACATTGAGCGTTATTGCATACTTTGTGCAAGTCAAAGTCAATGTCGGGTCAAGATCTTGCCAATTTTTCCTTGATGGAATTTCGGCAGAGCTTCGCTTGCGCGAAAGATCTTGATTTTTGGCACGGACTCAGGCTTGACTCTTACATACCCAGTGCGGGTCAAAGTCAAAGTCAATGCCGGGGTCAAGATTTCGCCAATTTTCCTTGACGGAATTTCGGCAGAGTTTCGCTTGCGTGAAGGATCTTGACTTTCGGCATGGACTAGTGTTTGACCTTTACGGGGGTATACAATGAGGCTGTATGACACGGTCTAGACCAAAAACCAACCAAAAAGTCACAATTTTAAAAGTGTGACACGGACTAGTGCATTGGTCGACACTGGCTGCCATGGGGAGTTTGGAATGATTCCGTTCGCGCCCGGGAGCGTCGTAACACTGTTCGTGACTGCAACTGAACAACCATCCAGGGTTAAAAGGCCGTGCGTGCAAAGTTTACAGGATATATGGTGCGCGTAGTGTGCGGCCTCCTAAAAATATTCCTTTTTGAGTTAAAACAGAGATTTTCATAAATGTGTTTCAAAGAAATCTTTTTCGGGACGGGGGAAATGCAACAAGTAAGCACATAAATTTTCTGGAGCCTGGCCAGACTTAGGACTGGATAGCCCCAAGCTGCCAAAGCTTCCAGATTAACCTCAGAAAGTGTCCTGGTGGAACTGCTAAAGAAGCCGTCCGGCTATGATCCAGGCAGATCAAGCCGTCCGGCTGGATCTAGCAGTTTTCCAGGTTCCAATTTTTTTTATTTCCAGACTGCTTCCCCGAGCATTTGGGCAACTTCCAGCTTCAGAATGGTTCCTGTTTATCACTTCAGAGTATGCACAATCCAAAACCCAAGATGCATGCAAAATAATAAAAAGAAATACAAGCACAAAAATCGGATCTGCGGCGGAAGGCTAACCCTCGTAAATGTTTCCAACGCTTCTTATGAGAAAAGAAGTTTAGAAACATTTACATCTCCCCAGCGGAGTCGCCAAACTGTGAATGTGGGCCCAATCGCGGATGTGAACCGTTTCTTATAGGGTCGCCGCTTCACCTCAGTTTGAAGACACCGGTTTATTGAAAAACGGAGTCGCCACGCCATTTTGATTTCCTCAAAACTTTGAAAAAAAGGATAAGGGTCCGGAGGTTAAGTTACTTCTTGGGAAGAACGGATCGCATTCACCCAAGGAGCCTTGCGAAAGTAAGTCTTCCTAGACCCGAAGTTTGTGCTTGTTTTGTGTGTTCGTGTGTGAGGTGAGTTTTAAAAAAGGGAGGGAATGTGCCAAGTTATCTGCCGGACGTATATACCATGAGAAGGTTATCGCTCGAGATTACTTGGATTTGATATTTTCGGGATTTTGACCCCGTGCTCATCTTGGACTTATGATCATCATTATGTGACATTTTTACCCTTCCGTTGGAATAGTCAACCATAGTAGGCGTAAAAGCCTTGGTGTATCTTAAACCAACGTTCTTCGGGACTAGGTCATATGTGATCAAGATAGAGGGACACCTTTTTATAGTCCAAGAATGAGACTCTTTAGAAAGGAAGAGCCTTTTCCCATCAATCCTACATCTTGAGACGATTGAGCTTAGTAGGGACATTTGTGCTCATCTTAAGTGATGATCGGAGATGTAGGGGCTAAGATTCATCCGCTTCTAAAGGGACTTTGACTGTGGCATTTTAGTGGCGGAAACGGTGTAAAGATGAGACACCAATCCACACCACTAGGGGGAGGGGTATAAAGATTGGATTTTTATACTCGTCCTATCTCTTTCATGCCTTAAAAAGGTCACTAGACAATCCTTGGAGAGTGATCCAACCTAAAGGGACATGGGGGAATGACTTTGGAAAGTAAAGATTGCATTTTTATGAAATAAATGTAATGAACATTATGATAACTAAAGACATAAATATAAAGGGAAGACCTTTAAGGCTTTCCTATGTCCTTTAAGAACCTTATGAGGCGGACAATCCTTGGAAGCAAGGTCAAGGAAAGGGGGAGATATTATGAGAGTAAAGATGACATTTTTATGTTGTAAAAGGGAAGTATTTCACATCATCATGTGATGAATCCTCCCTAGAATAAGCCACTTGTGGACCCTTGTTCATCCTTGGGATAGGATTCCCCATGAATCATCTGTATTGGGGAAATGGGGGGGGGAAATGATGTCTACATGATAAAGATGACAACTTTATGACAATATATCAATATTGATAGCAAGTAAGAACAATATAGATGACAAGTAATGAATATAACAAGATAAAAAGAGTATTTTAAGAGGAAAGGAAGGAGAGATTACCAATGGTGGTTTTCCTAATGTAGGAAGAGTTTTGGATGGATTTTAGGGAGGAGGGAGGTGGTTTTTTGGAAGTTTTAGTTTCTGTAATATCGTGGAGTAATTTTGGCAGAGTAACAATGCCTCAAAATTCTTGTTAAAATGGGTAGAGGAGGCCTCTATTTTTAGGCTGATTTGTGTTTCCTAATAAAGCCGTGCGGCATTAACCTTTGGCAAAAGAAGCCGTCCGGCGTTATCTATTGGTGACTCAGCCTGCTTCTAGATTCATGCAAGGTGGCAACTGGAAGCTTCATTCCAGCGAGGGATTGATTGGAATTTTAATTCCTAGCAGGTCCTTCCTCCCTTGGACAGTTTGGAAAAGTTCCAAAATTGCCCCTAAACTTTAGGAAAGTTCGGGAAATTGCCGGGAAACTTAACCGGAAGGCATGAGCCAGATTTGGGTACTTACACCCATGTTCCTTACACATGGGAGAATTTTGTAAGGAAATTCAAGGAGAACTTTATTCCAATCGTGGATCAAGATAAGAAAGAGATAGAATTTTTTAATCTGGAGCAGAATATGATGACCGTGGCGCAGTATGTGGCTAAGTTCATGGAATTGTCAAGGTATTGCACTCATTTGGTGGCGACAGAAGAGAGGAAGGCCATGAGGTTTGTTCGGGGTTTGAAGACAGTCATCCGGACGCCGTTGGTGGCCCATAAGTTTCTAAGTTTTCAAGATACAGTGGATAGAGCATATCACGTGGAGCATGACATTGAAGAGCACAAGAGGAAAACATAAGGGGTTAGTATGGGAAGGCAAGGAGGACAAGGTAGACCACAACATCAGGGTCGAGATAACCGAGGCGGGCAAGGATCAACATTTCAGTTTAGGGGGCAGCCGCAAGGTCAGTCTGGTGTTCGAAGGTAGGGTGTTAATCCGGGGAACGCACCAAAGAAAGTTTGTACTTACTGTCAGAAGGAGGGGCACGTAGAGGACCTTTGTTGGGAGATTAGGGAAATGTTTGAATTGCGAACAGTTGAGACATTTTCATAAAGATTGCCCCAAGCCGAAGAAGCCAGCATCCTCGAGTGGCGCCAGGACTTCTCAAGGTCAAAAGAGGGATTCTTCAGGAAGGCCTAAGGTTCACGGTCGGGTCTTCGCGGTGAATCAACAACAGGCGACGGATTCCTCCAATGTTATCAGAGGTACTATTTTTATAGCAAGTATAAGAGCACGTGCACTAATAGACCTTGGCTCATCTCATTCTTATATGTCCATGCATTTTGCATCGAATTTGCGAATTTCTCTGGAGTCTATGACTTATGTGATAGAAGTGTCAACTCTGATGGGAGAGTGTTTGGTAACCGATGAAGTGTTACGTGCTTGTGATGTGCATAAATGTGATTGTGTGTTACCTGCTGACTTGGTAGTATTGCCTATGCATGATTTTGATGTCATTTTGGGTATGGATTGGCTAAGCAAATACCATGCCTTATTCGATTGTCATAAGAAAGTTGTTACTTTTTCAGTCCCGAATATGCCTAAGTTTGTATTTGAGGCTATTCCTACAGTGGGGACTATTCGTGTCATTTCTTATGTAAAAGCTAGGAAGTTATTACTTCAGGGTTGTAAGGGATTCTTAGCTTGTGTACATGATACTACCAAGGTGTTGCTGAAATTTGGGGATGTTCCTATAGTTAAGGAGTTTCCGGATGTGTTATCTTCCGAATATGTGATGCCTCCTGTAAGTATCCAAATCTGGCTCATGCCTTCCGGTTAAGTTTCCCGGCAATTCCCCGAACTTTCCTATAGTTCAGGGGCAATTCTGGAACTTTTCCAAACTGTCCAAGGGGGGGAGGACTTGCTAGGAAATAAAATTTCAAGCAGTCCATCGCTGGAATGAAGCTTCCAGCTGCCACCTTGCATGAATCTAGAAGTAGGCTGAGTCACCAATGGATAACGCCATACGACTTCTTTTTCCAGAGGTTAATGCCGCACGACTTCATTAGGAAACACAAATCAGCCTATAAATAGAGGCCTCCTCTACCCATTTTATATACAATTTTGAGGCATTGTTACTCTGCCAAAATTACTCCACGAAATTACAGAAACTGAAACTCCCAAAAAACCACCTCCCTCCTCCATAAAATCCATCCAAAACTCTTCCTACATTAGGAAAAACCCCAAGGGAGATAGAGAAAACCACCATTTGTAATCTCTCCTTCCTTTCTCCTTGAAATACCTTTATTATATTGTTATATTCATTACTTGTCATTTACTTTGCCTTTATTTGTCATTAAATTTGTTATATTGCTATAAAGATCCCATCTTTATCATGTAGACATCATTTCCCCCCATTTCCCCTACACAAATGATTCATGAGAATCCCTTTCCAAGGATGAACAAGAGTCCACATGTGGCTTGTTCTAGGGAGGATTCATCACATGATGATGTGAAATAGTCCCATTTTAATACATAAAAATGCTATCTTTACTCTCATAATGTTTTCCCCTTCCCTTGACCTTGCTTCCAAGGATTGTCCACCTCATAAGGTTCTTAAAGGACATAGGAAATCCTCAAAGATCTTCCCTTTACATTCATGTCTTTAGCTTTCATAGTGTTCATTACATCTATTTCATAAAAATGCAATCTTTACTTTCCAAAGTCATACCCCATGTCCCTTTTTGTTGGATCACTCTTCGAGGATTGTCTAGTGACCTTTTTAAGGCACTAAATACATAGGATGAGTATAAAGATCTAATATTTATACCCCTTCCCCTAGTCCCTTTGGTACTTGAAGCATCCCGTGGTGTTGATCGGTGTAAAGACCCTATCTTTACATCGTTTCCCCAACTAAAATGCCATAGTCGAAGTCCCTTTAGAAGCGGATGAATCTTAGCCCCTACATCTCCGATCATCACTTGAGACGAGCATAAATATCCCTACGAAGCTCAATCGTCTCAAGATATAGGATTGATGGGCAAAGAATCTTCCTTTCTAAAAAGTCTCATTCTTGGACTATAAAAGGTGTCCCTCTCTCTCGATCACATATGTCCAAGCCCCGAAGAACGTTGGTTTAAGATATACCAAGGCTTTTACGCCTACTATGGTTTATTATTCCAACGGGAGGGTAAAAAGGTCACTTAATGATGATCACAAGTCCAAGATGAGCACGGGATCAAAATCCCGAACACTTAAAATCCAAGTAATCCCGAGCGATAACCTTCTCACATAGTTTATACGTCCGGCAGATAACTTGGCACATTCTCTCCCTTTTCAAATCACATCTCACACACGAACACACAAAACAAGCACAAACTTCGGGTCTAGGAAGACTTGCTTTCGCAAGGCTCCTTAGGTGAACGCGATCCATTCTTCCCAAGGAGTAACTTAACCTCCAGACCCTTATCCTTTTTTTCAAAGTTTTGAGGAAATCAAAATGGCATGGTGACTCCGTTTTTCAATAAACCGGTGTCTTCAAACTGAGGTGAAACGGCGACCCTATAAGAAACGGTTCGATCCACGATGGGCCCACATTCACACCTCCGGATAGGGAGATAGAGTTTGGGATTGATTTGCTTCCGGGTAGAACTCCAATATCCAAGGCACCTTATAGAATGGCCCCAGCTGAATTGAAAGAGTTAAAGGCTCAGTTACAAGAGTTGCTTGATCGGGGGTTCATCCGACCGAGTGTTTCGCTGTGGGGAGCTCCGGTATTGTTTATGAGGAAGAAGTATGGGTCGTTGAGACTTTGTATTGATTACCGGCAGTTGAACCAAGTGACGGTGAAGAACAAATACCCTCTACCTCATATTGATGACCTATTTGATCAATTGCAAGGTGCGACCGTCTTTTTTAAGTTTGAGTTGAGAAGCGGGTACCATCAGCTGAAAGTTCATCCTGATGATGTTTCCAAGACAGCTTTTTGTACTCGATATGGACATTTTGAATTCCTTGTAATGCCTTTCGGGTTAACGAATGCTCTAGCTGTTTTTATGGATTTGATGAACCACGTTTTCAAACCCTATCTTGATACTTTTGTGGTGGTGTTCATTGATGATATTTTAGTCTATTCCAAGTCTCAGGAGGAGCATGAACAACACTTGAGAATGGTTTTGACGGTGCTCCGGGAGAAGCAATTGTTTGCCAAATTTAGTAAGTGCGCATTTTGGCTTGAGGAGGTTTCTTTCCTAGGCCATGTCATGTTAAAGGGCAGAATTTTAGTTGATCCTTCTAAGATTGAAGCCGTGGTTAGTTGGAAAAGGCCGGAATCAGTTACCGAGATTCGGAGTTTTCTGGGGTTAGCTGGGTATTATCGGAGATTCATAAAGGGGTTTTCCAAGATTGCTACCCCATTGACTCCACTAACTCAGAAGAATATACCCTTTGTGTGGAGTGAGAAGTGCCAAGCTAGTTTTGAGGAATTGAAGAAGAGGTTGACCTCGGCACCTGTTCTTGTTCTACCAAATGGGAACGACGGGTTGGTTATTTATTGTGACGCTTCAAAGGAGGGTTTAGGGTGTGTATTGATGCAAAATGGGAAGGTTATCGCATATGCCTCGAGGAAGTTGACTCCGTGTGAACAAAACTACCCGACACATGATATGGAGCTTACAGCTATCGTCTTCGCCTTGCACAAATGGAAGCATTACCTTTATGGAGCAAAGTTCGAGATTTTCACGGACCACAAAAGTTTGAAATACCTTTTCTCGCAAAAGGAGTTGAACAATAGGCCGCGAAGATGAATGGAGCTGTTGAAGGATTACGATTATACTATTTCTTATCACCCGGGCAAAGTTAATGTTGTAGCGGATGCTATCAGTAGGAAAGCGTATGTTGCTTCATTGATGGTTCGAGAATGGAAGATGTTGGAAGATGTTCGTGATTGGTGTCCCGAGAATCAAGACATGGAGCTATCTTTGCAAGCATGAGTGCCTTACCAAGCTTGATTCATCAAATAAAGGAGGGTCAAAATGGTGATTTAGAGTTGAAGAAGGTGGTAGATCAGATTGTGGATGGGAAATTCAAGGAGTTCTCCCTTAGCCCTGAGGGAGTATTGACATTTAGAGGTCGATTGTGTGTGCCAAATATTGAGGAGGTGAAGCGTCAAGTGCTAGATGAAGCCCATAAGTCCAAGTATACCATTCATCCCGGGAGTACGAAGATGTATCAAAATTTGAAACAACATTTTTGGTGGAATAACATGAAGAGGGAAATAGCAGATTATGTGTCAAAGTGTTTAACGTGTCAGCAAGTAAAAGCGGAACACCAAAGACCCGCTGGGTTTCTTCAGCTGTTAGAGATTCCAGAATGGAAATGGGAGCATATTACAATGGATTTTGTCACGGGATTGCCTCGAACAAGTCGAAAGCATGACGCAGTTTGGGTGATCGTGGACAGATTGACTAAGTCCACTCATTTCCTACCTATTGAGATTTTCTATTAGATGGAGAGGCTTACAAGGTTGTATATCCATGAGATAGTGAGATTGCACGGGGTTTCGATTAGCATTGTGTCATATCATGATCCTCGGTTTACTTCCCGATTTTGGCAAGCGTTGCAGAAGGCTTTGGGGTCAGAGTTGAGATTTAGTACAACATTCCATCCTCATACTGATGGTCAATTCGAGAGGACAATTAAGATTCTTGAAGACATGTTACGAGCTTGTTCGGTTGACTTCTCGGATTCTTGGGACGTTCATTTGCCTCTTGTTGAGTTTTCTTACAACAATAGTTATCAATCGAGCATTGAGATGGCACCTTATGAAACATTGTACGGGAGGAAGTGTAGGTCTCCGATTTGTTGGGATGAAGTTGTTGAAGCTAAGATTTGGGGTATTGATATGGTTCGGGATTCAGTTGAGAAAGTCAAGATCATTCGGAACCAATTGATTACAGCCCAGAGTAGACAGAAAAGTTATGCGGATCAGAGGAGGTGAGACCTTGAATTTCAGAAGGGAGACTTGGTGTTCCTACGAGTGTCACCTAAAGTAGGGATTAAGAGATATGGCAAGAAGGGTAAGTTAGCTCCAAGGTTCGTAGGTCCTTTTGAGATCTTAGAAAGAGTGGGAATCTTACGTATCGCCTTGCTTTACCTTCATCTCTCGGGAAAATGTATAGTGTATTCTATGTTTCAATTCTTAGGAAGTATGTGTATGATCCTTCTCATGTGTTGCCTAGGATTCCCGAGGATATAGAGCCGGACATGTCTTATGTAGAGCAACCAGTCCAAGTTATTGATACCAAGGTGCAAGAACTGAGAAATAAGAGTATTCCTCTTATGAGAGTTGTTTGGAGGAATCATGACGTGGAAGAGTCTACTTGGGAGCTCCGGGAGGAGATGGAGCGAAAATATCCTTGGTTGTTCGATATTCGTGGTAAGTCACGTTAAAATTCGGGTCGAATTTTCTTTTAGGGAGAGTGAATGTCACGACCCTAATCCTCGGTTCTATTTTGAGTTATATTTAATCAAATATAGAAGTGCATTTTCATATTATTATATGTTGCATTTTAATTGTAGAAATTATGTGTTAATTAGTAGTTTATGAGTTATATGCTATTCTAAAAATATGAATAAAATAAAAATCATTATTTAATGTCTTAATGAAAATATTAGGAGTAGGTAGTTAAAATGGTAACTTTTTAAAATAAGTAGTAAATTATATTAATGTTCAAGGTGTTTGAGTGTAAATAGTACATCTTAAGGGTTCTAGTTGATTGAGAGGGTTTGATAGTGGAAGGAGGTTAGGTGTAAGTAGGATAATTATCCATGGCAAAAGGTAATAATCTTTGTCATTTTAACAAAACAAATTCTCAGCTCATCCATGGCACCCATTTCCAAACCCTAACCTTCTTTACTTAAAAATCCCTAATTAATTCTATAAAAATCCCTTCGAAGATCCGTTTGTTTCGGGGTGTTCAGGAGAAGAATGAGCACCTTGCCATCCGATCAAAGTTCATAAATTTTCATATTATTTTTCATGTAAGTTATTATATTTTCTTGAATTTATGTTCATTTAGCGTTATAAATAATGTTATTATGTTGTTAAAGGTTGCATGAGAATTTGGAATTTATTTTCTGAGTTTTGGGTTGGGAAAAATGGGTTTTGGTTAACTTGGAAATGAAAGTGGTGTTGAAAGGGTCAAAAATTGGTTTTGAGTAAGTTGAAATGTTTTGGGTGTGTTGGAAAGGAAAAAAATAGCTTTGGGTTATGTTGGAACTATTTTAAATTCCTTTTGGGTTGCATGGGACTGAAGCTTGGTTTTGGGACTGTTGTTGAATTGGTTGAATGGGACTTGAATTGGTTTATTTGCAAATGCTGATGTTCAGCTCTGTTTCTGCAAATCTGCTGAGGGCACGAGTCGTGCCCTATGTGAGCATTGTGAAGGATTTTGAGTCGACACTTATATTATTCGTTTGGAAAACATAGAAAAACCATTTTTGAAAGAGATTTGGGTTCGGGGCTTAGGTTATGGAATGGGAAGGTCAAGGAGCACCCATTCCACCCAATCCGGAGATCGGTCTTGCTAATGAAAAGAGAGGTTTTCGAAAGAGAGAAAAGGATTTCAAATAAAAAATAAATAAAAATCCATTTAACGGGGTTAAACGGAATGTAGGATAGATTGCTTCGAGACCATCCCCATGATTTAGGGAGGCTCTAGGCCGATCCTAGATTTTATAGATTTATACCACTCTAATAATCAATTAGAAAGAGATTTAGGGGTTACCTTGCGTGAGGTGATTTGGGCAGAGTTTCGACTCAAGTTTAGAATCGAATCTTGATACGAACAGAGCTTTGCCTCAGTCCTTGACTCGGATCTTAATGTTTGTTTATCAACAAGGTTGACAAACAAACTTTGAGGTGATTTTAGGGTGATTTTGTAGGAATCTTTTAGGGAGAGAAACCAACAAAATGTGTGTGTTGTGTAGAATTCTGGACCTCTGAAATACTGAAAGTCATCCAGTATTTATAGGTGTTGGGGAGGTGTTGAGGATGAGATCAAACACTCCTAGGAAGGTTCCAAACTCCCAAAATCATTGGTTGGCCGGATGGATAAAGTCTTATCCCGAAAAGAGGTTGAAATCGATGAGGAAACTGTCATTTGCATGCTGCAGAATGACAATATCTCGCGCGAGACACGCCATTCCGCGTGAGATATTGTGGTCTGTGGACAGTTCTGTCCTTTCCCCGTTATCTCGTATGCAGTTTAGTCCCAAACTAACGGTGGTTAGTCAAAACTTAACGAAACATGACGAAATGGTGGATTTCTACTTCTTGACTCAAAGCGAGACTTAGAGTGGTATAAATTTGATCCGATGTGTTCAGAATGGGGTGTCTACAGAGCCCCTCATCGACAAGTCTTATGAAAGAAGTCATGTCGATGATAGAAAAGACATCATTCTGAACATCGGGATGGTCGGGCCGCACGGCTTCCTACGTATCTCTATCGGAGAATCAGACCATAACGTAGTTCGACTCCAAAACACGAAAAGGCTGCTTTAGGTATTTTGAAAATCATTTTGAAAATCGAGGAGATTTTTGTTTTTGAAAAGGTAAATTCATACTGAGGAATCAAATCAAGACCCAATTCTGAATATACCTGTCTGTCTGAAGATTCGCCTGTCTGGGCTCCGAACCTGCGAGGAAATTTGTTAGAAAACAAAGGCTTATCTGTTCGGTCATTTGAGTCCTGTCGGTTTTGTGACGATTCGCCTGTCTGGGCTCCGAATCGGACTTTTTGAGGATGACGATTCACCTGTTTGGACGCTGAATCGGGCTTTTGTGATGACGATCCACCTGTCTTGGCGTTGGACCAGGCTTTTTATAATTTGATGATCCACCTGTCTGGGCATTGGACCGGGCTTTTCTGATGACGATCCACCTGTCTGGGCATTGGACCGGGCTTTTTATGATTTGACGATCCACCTGTCTGGACATTGGACCGAGCTTTTCTGATGACGATCCACCTGTCTGGGCATTGGACCGGGCTTTTCTGATGACGATCCACCTGTCTGGGCATTGGACCGGGCTTTTTATGATTTGACGATCCACCTGTCTGGGCGTTGGACCGAGCTTTTTCTGATGACGATCCACCTGTCTGGGCATTGGATCGGGCTTTTCTGATGACGATCCACCTGTCTGGGCATTGGACCGGGCTTTTCTGTTGACGATCCACCTGTCTGGGTGTTAGACCGAGCTTTTCTGTTGACGATCCACCTATCTGGGCGTTGGACCGAGCTTTTGATTTGACGAACCACCTGTCTGGGCGTTGGACCAGGCTTTTTCTGATGACGATCCACCTGTCTAGGCGTTGGACCGAGCTTTTTTCTGATGACGATCCAACTGTCTGGGCGTTGGACCGAGCTTTTCTTTTGATGATTCACCTTTCTGGGCTCTGAATCATGTGGACTGAGTTGATTTTTGGATCAATTGCTTTTCGGGCGACTGGTGCCGTACCGGGCGATCGGGCGTATGTCACGTTTGGCTCGTTCCGTGACTTGCGGTGCCAATTTTTCCACGTTTCCTTGCTAGTGTATCACTTCCAAGGGTAAATGCATCAAAATTTTGAATTTTGACATTGCGTAGATGCTTATTGTCGGGGACAATTTTGTCAAATTCCCGAAGGCATATCTCGCGCGAGAAAAGGTATCCCGTGCAGGACTTGTACTGTCGGGGCTAATATAACAGCAGCTGCTGTTTTAATTTGAAAGCATTCAAATTTCCTTCCCTAGCTCGAGCCAAGGCAATTTTCTCTGCAAATTTTCGCGAGTTGCTTGTTGATTCTCCCTCCAAACAACCCTCAATCCCTCCTTCCTCCACAATCGATGGCTCAAGAAGGAAAAAATCCAATTTTGGGGAGTTACTTGCTAGGAAAGGATTACCCCTGCGACGACCTCACTTTCGATAGGCACGTGCACATTTCCACCGCCGTTCGGGAAGGTTTGGTAAGAGCTTCTCTCTCAATTCTTGTTTCTTGTATTGCATTGTATTTGAATTCATGCTTTTTGAATCCCAATTCCATCAATGGCCATTTTTCTTTGCTTTTGTCTAGAACTTGGCTCCACCTTGCATGTATTGATTTTGTGGAATTTGTTGGATGTTTGTTGTCGCATTGTGTTGTTCAGGGAGCCTCCTATGCGGAGTTCTTGCCTCGCCTGATGGGTCCCCTTCCGGTGGGTGCCAGGCGGTCGCTTGCTCGTGGTTCCGCCTCTGCCTCTGCCTCAGGTTAGTCAGCCCCTAGCACTTCTTCCCAGTCTATTGGTTCTCTGCCCTTTGTGCCAGATTTCGGTCCTCTGAGCTATATGTATATGATGGGGGAGTATGCCGATGATGGGCCACATCCCGACTCTGGATCATATTCCCGAGGGTTACCGCCTTCCACCCGATGTCTCCTCGGTATGTTTCTATTTACGTATTCGTCCATATAAGTGTATATGTTCGACTTCATCTGAGCATTTCTTTTCTTTTGTTGTCAGGTCACTATGTCCGCGGCCGATTACAATCGTGGAGCGACCAAGATGGCGGGACTGATGACCCTGGTGTCGGACCTATCGGAGAGGCTGTTCCAGAAGGCATCCTTGGCGGCCTCGACGGTGGCCTCTACGGTGACTCCGACTTGTGGAGCCAAGAGATCGAGGAGGGATGGTAGCCCCCGTGGTGGTGATGGCGGAGGTGCCGGCGGCTCGGGTGATCTGATGGCTTGACCCCCCTTTTCTCCTTGTTTGATTTCTGATGATCTGTAAATATTGGCCGTGTGGGCTCAGACAATTTTTCTTTTTTCTTTGGTACCTGTTAGCACATAGGTAGCACAAAAAACATGGTTTTCTTAATCCCTAATCCTAGGTCTAATTAGTTAGTTTTTTTAACTTTCTCGACTTTCCGTGGTTGGAACTGTAAGCGCAGGTTTTTCGAGACTTGCTTCGTCAAGTCAGGGCTAGATTGTTATTTGTGCAGAACTGTTGCTGTTTTGTCGTGGCGATGTATCGCGCGGGACAAGGCATCTCGCGCGAGACACGCTACCCAGGCAGAATCCTCTTCCTTCTTCGAACAGGATTTTGTCAGTTTTCCTTATAAAAACACCCTGTAGTCCGGCCAGATAACTCATCCTAGCCTTTTAAACTCTAGAGATATCCTGTTAGGGTGAATTTCTTGTCTTCTCTTTCAACCCTGTGATCTATGGCTTCCAAGGAGATCCCCCCCAACGTCCATGATTGTCGATGATTTTTCTTTGTCGTCTGAAGTGATTGAAGCCTTCAAGCAAGCATCAAGAGATTTTGTGAGGTCGTTTCGAAACCGATCTCGCAATAGGTTTATAGCAGAATTCGGATTCAGAATCCTTTTCACCTTGAAGAACCTTCAACCGGATTGGAATCTCTTGCAGGGTGCCGCTCGATTTTGGTATCCCTCTGTCCATCTTTTCAATTTTTCTTTGAATGAGATGGTGCCTACTGTGGAGGAATTTGCCATTATCTTGGATATGCCCTTGACTGGTGAGATTGCTGTTCCTAAATACAATAAGAATCATTCAGAGGCCTTGAATGAATTTCTAGGGATCCCCCTTGATACTTGCTACGAGTTGGTTCACCACAGGTGGGTAGATTGTTCTTCTTTTCCTGAGCGATTCAGCGGAGATTCAGATGATGATGCCTTTCATGTCTACAAATGGAACTTTCTGGCCCTTTCTCTTTTCAGAGATGTTTTGTTCACATGCAGGGATGGCTTGGTTGACTCCCAATTGGTGGAAATTGTTCTGCAGGCTAGGAAACGTTCTAGGAACATTATTCCGCTTATTTTGGGTGAAACCCTGCATGGTCTTGATGAGCTGCCTAAGACCGGTGTTATGACCCAAGGGAGTATCTCAAGTTAGTAGGTCCCCCATTAGAATATTCCCCTTTCACATATCATACACGAAAGTTGTGGATACCGAAAGAGGGTCTTCGCTCGTTCATCGATCAAGGCCTAGAGTTTAAGCAAGTTGAAGAACGAAGTTTGTGATCCGATCATGCCAATGATAGTCTTTATAGATATCGTGTTAAGATATCGTTTGACTAAAATCAAACATGACTTTTATCATATGTAAGGTTATGATAATCTTAGGTCTAGGAAATAAATGAAGTAACCGTATGAGATTTAAGTATGACATTTGACCATGACATAAATCTCATGCGGGTCATGTCCAGTCACTTGTTCTCTAACAAGTACCCATAATTTCAATGTGCATCTCTTATGCATATAATCATCACATGATTATCCATTGACAATTATACTAATTTATTCTCTTAATAATTAGGGACAGAGATTATTATAAACAAATATACAAAACATATAATAATCAAATAATAAACATCTCATATAATAATAAATAATGTCAACACATAAGTCTATCAATCATAGGCCTAGGGCATAACACCAACAGTCTCCCACTTGTACTAGGCCCAATCTACCATGTATCGAATACCCATGGACCTAACATGACCATCATGTTTAGCTTGCGGGAGAGCCTTAGTTAATGGGTCCGCCACGTTGTCATCGTTGTCTACTCGCATATCTTAACGTCTTCCCTTTCACATATCTCACGGATAATGTGGAAACGTCGAAGTATGTGTTTGGATCTCTGGTGTGATCTTGGTTCCTTTGCTTGTGCAATGGCACCATTGTTATCACAAGAAAGTTCAATAGGGTCTCCGATGCTTGGAACGACTTCCAAATCACTAATGAACTTCTTGATCCAAAGCTGCTTCCTTAGCCGCATCGGATGCCGCTATGTACTCGGCTTCGGTTGTAGAATCGGCGACGGTACTTTACTTGGAACTTTTCCAACTCACAGTTCCTCCATTAGCGTAAACAAAAATCCAGGTGCGATACGAAATCATCTTTGTCGGTTTGGAAGCTAGCATCCGTGTAGCCTTTTACTACAAGATCTTCTTCCATTCCTCCAAAGACCAAGAATACATCCTTAGTTCTTCGTAAGTACTTAAGGATATTCTTGATCGCTATCCAATGTGGTTCGCCAGATCCGATTGGTACCTACTCGTCATGCTTAGAGCACACGAGATGTCGGGTCTAGTACATAACATAGCATACATGATAGACCCAATAGCCGAAGCATATGGAATACCATTCATTCTCTTTCGCTCATCATTAGTCTTAGGACTTTGATTCTTGCTAAGAGATATACCATGCAACATTGGCAAGTTTCCTCTTTTAGAATTTTCCATTTGGAATCTTCTAAGGACTTTGTCAATGTAAGTATTTTGACTTAAACCAATCATCCTCTTAGATCTATCTCTATAAATCTTGATACCAAGGATATATGCGGCTTCGCCCATATCTTTCATTGAAAAGCACTTTCCTAACCAAGACTTGACAGTCTCTAGTGCAGGAACGTTATTTCCAATGAGTAAGATATCGTCGACATACAACACTAAAAATAGTGCCACACTCCCACTAATTTTCTTGTATACACAAGGTTCATCTTCGTTCTTGATAAAACCAAACTCCTTGATTGCTTCATCAAAACGTAGATTCCAACTCCTTGAAGCTTGCTTCAATCCATAAATGGATTTCGCAACTTACACACCTTGTTAGAATTTTACGGGTCGACAAAACCTTCAGGTTGTATCATGTATACATCCTCAAGTAACTTCCCATTAAGGAAAGCCGTTTTGACATCCATTTGCCATATCTCATAGTCATAATATGCGGCTATGGCAAGTAAAATTCTAATAGACTTAAGCATAGCTACAGGCGAAAAGGTTTCATCATAGTCAATGCCATGAGTCTGCCTATATCCCTTAGCTACTAGCCTAGCCTTATAGGTGTGCACCTTCCCATCCATGTCGGTCTTCTTCTTGAAAACCCATTTGCACCCTATGGTTTTTACACCTTCGGGTGGATCAATCAAGTTTCAAACTTGATTATCAGCCATGGATTGTAATTCGGACTTCATGGCCTCTTGCCATTTTTCCGAATCAGGAGCGGATATCGCTTCTTGATAGCAAGTGGGTTCATTATTTTCGATTAACTCCACTTCATCACTTTCCGTAACGAGAAATCCATATCTCTCGGGTTCGGATCGTGATCTACCACTTCGGCGAGGAACTTGTGCATCTTGAACCGGTTCCACAACGGTTTGTGAACTTGGTTCAGTTTCTACCATTGGTTCAATGTTGTTTTCGGGTTCTCGAACTTCTTCGAGATCTATTTTACTCCCACTGGTTCCTTTGCGAAGAAACTCCTTTTCTAAGAAAGTACCATTTCGAGCAACAAACACTTTGTTCTCGTTTCGGTTGTAGAAATAGTATCCTTTGGTTTCCTTAGGATATCCCACGAAAACACATTTATCAGATTTAGGTGCTAGCTTGTCGGAAGTTAACTTCTTGACATATGCATCGCAACCCCAAATCTTCATGAAAGACAAACTAGGTTTTCTTCCATGCCACATCTCATATGGGGTCTTTTGAACCGATTTGGTAGGAACTCTGTTTATAGTGAAAGCAGCAGCTTTCTAGTGCATGTCCCCAAAAGGATAAAGGAAGCTCAACTTGACTCATCATAGAACGAACCATGTCCAACAAAGTTCTATTCCTCCTTTCGCACACACCATTCCATTGTGGTGTTCCGGTGGAGAGAGTTCGAAACGATTCCACAACTCTTAAGATGATCACAAATTCTTGGCTCAAATATTCACCACCTCGATCGGATCGAAGTACCTTAATAGTTTTGCCAAGTTGATTTTGCACCTCATTTTGAAATATTCGAAATATCTCAAACGATTCACTTTTATGTTTCATTAGATAAACATATCCAAATCTACTATAATCATCAGTGAATGTTATGAAGTACCGAAATCCTCCCCTAGCATTGCTACTCATAGGCCCACATACATCGGTATGTATGAGTCCTAATAAGTCGCCCGCCCTTTCACCGGTTTTGGTAAATGGGTCCTTGGTCATCTTGCCAAGTAAACAAGACTCGCATGTCTCATATGATTCATAATCATGTGAGTCCAAAATCCATCTTTGTGGAGTTTAGAGATGCGTTTCTCGTTTATGTGGCCAAGACGACAATGCCATAAGTAAGTGTGGTTTACATCATTGGGTTTAGATTTCTTGTTAATGTTATAGACATCATTATCACGATTTTCAATATCAAGAACATAAAGGCCATTGAATGAAACAAAGCAAGTACAATAATGCATATCACTCTTGTGAATAGAAAATTTCTTATCACATATAAGAAAATTAAAACCTTCATTATCCAAACATGAAATCGAAATAATATTCCTACTTAAAGCTGGAACGTAATAACAATTGTTCAAAACAAGTATTAGTCCACTAGGTAAAGTAACTTCATAAGTTCCTACGGCTAATGCAGCAACTCTTGCTCCATTCCCCACACGTAGGTCCACTTCACCTTCCTTAAGCATCCTTCTGTTCTTTAGACCCTGCACATTTAAACAAATGTGAGTTCCACAACCGGTATCCAATACCCAAGAACTAGAAGTAGATAGGAATATATCTATAACAAAGATACCTGAAGTTGAAGCAACTCCTTTGCCCTTCTTCAGTGCTTCCTTGTATTTTGCGCAGTTTCTCCTCCAATGTCCAATCTCATTGCAATGGAAGCAGCATCGCGTCCTCTTGGGACTTAGGCTTAGCCTCTTTAGGCTTGGAAGCCTCTTTGGGCTTGGCAACCTTTGCCTTAGGATTAGCAACCTTTGCTTTTCCTTTACCCTTGAACCCTTTCCCCTTGTTAACCATTAGCACTTGATCGGTTTTCTTCTCGACAATATTGGTTTCCGCAGTAGTCAACATTTGAACTAACTCGGAAAGGTTTCTATTCATTCCACCCATGTTATAGTGCATTATGAAATGACTAAAAATTTTAGGTAATGAATTCAATATTATGTCGGTAGCCAACTCTTTGCTAATTGGAAAACCGAGCCTTTCAAGATGCTCAATGTGGCCCTTTAACTTGAGAGCATGGGGACCAACAGCTTGTCCTTCACTCATCTTGCATGAGGTCAAGGCCGCAACCGTGTTGTACCTTTCTTGCCTAGCTTGAATTTGGAACATTTCCATCAAAGCCGATTGTTTAAGTCGATTGTCCCCAAGTGCTCAAGATTCTTCGAAGACTCTTGCACATGGCGGAGAGCATAAGGCAACTAACATCCGTAGAGTCACGCTTGTGCTTCGATATTGTTCCCTTATTGCCCTAGCAAAGATTGGCGGCAGATTCGGGTGGAACAGTTCGGTGAGAACGTACGGTTTCTCCTCTTGTTTGAGAACAATTCTCAAACTACGGATCCAATCCATATAGTTTGTACCATTCTCTTCCAACTTTTCCTTCTCAAGGACGGATCGCAAAGTGAAAAGTGATTATTGTTTGATGCCATTTATTCTACAAAAAGATATACATAAAATATGAACACATATAAGTAAACATATTATATGAGAAGTATAGTGCATTTAAATAAATGCTCCCACTAAATTATACACCTTCAAATGCAAATAAGCATAATATACATTTAATGGGCTAAGATCCAACTTTAATTCAATTTCAAGTTTGCTATGGCAAACCGCTCAAAATTAAATTAATTAGGTAGAAAACATCAATCATATCACAAATATGACTCTTAGATCTTTTATAAGATCAATTCAAGACATCATATGTCTAGGCATATTTTAATCTCATCTTATGCCTTGGGTCCAAAACCATTTTGATAACCCAATTAAGTTCATTCACTTTAAAACGTATAGGAACCACCATTTCCTCATCTTGCTCGCATTCGAATAGAATCAAAGCACCTTGCTATGGCAAGCCCACCCAAAACTATCCGAATGGTCTCAAGTGTTTTTAATCATGAATTGGCATAAAGAACTTAAAAGTTAAATGAAAGGTTCTTTAAAGGCGGATTATAAGCATGTCGAAAGATAGTCAAAATCATGCACTGTAAGTTCCCGGTGAAGATAGGTGAGCCACAAGGACTTCTTAAGTACCAACTCTTCCTTTGACGTAACTCTCCTAGACATGCATAATTAGAAATCAACTACGATTAGGCAACATAATCCCTACCTTTTATAAACAATCGTTTCCTTTTAAATTTCGCGTATTTATGACTTGTTTCCATAAACAATCATAAGATCCAAAATTTACAATGTCTAAATCTAAACATATTAGGAAACTAAATATCATGTTTCAACTAAACATCTAATTTTAAAAAAAATTCTTAACATGTAAGAACAAATAAAACATGCATCACAATAATTATTAAAATCATATTTTAATCAATTAATCATGCATATCAATGAATCAATCTAGCATGGACTTATAAACTCAATTTTATAACATCCAAATTTTCATATACATTGCAATAATTATTAAAATCATATTTTAATCAATTAATCATGTATATCAATGAATCAATCTATCGCGGACTTATAAACTCAATTTTATAACATCCAGATTTTCATATCAACATATCAGATTGTAAACACAATCACGTAATAGCGTAAAAATTGAACAAACTGATTCTCGCCGCTTTTGGCTTATTATGTCGCGTGACAACATCGCCCGAGGCTTGATATGTCGCGCGACCTAACAGCGCTTAACCTCCGAATTCCACATGGCTCAATATGTCGCGCGACCAAAGTAGCCAGGTTACACGAATTTCCAGATTCGAACCAATACAGATTACATGTAATTAAATCACGTAAAACATCCTTTTACAGATTTAATTCAGCATAATTCGAAAACGATTTTCACATTGTTTCACATAAACAATTAAAAATTCTATCGCATACAAAACATGCAATAAGCATATAAACAATTTATATCTTAAATCTAGCATGTTAATTCAAACTTAACCATACGAACGGGGCTCTGATACCACTGTAGGGTTTTACGGGTCCATGCGCAGCGGAATTAAGCATTAAAAACATAAAACCCAAGAAGCCCTAGGATCCGTTCTATACAATTAATTTAAATTCCTATGAGATAGAATTAAACCAACCTTGAAACGTTTTCCGGTCTTGAGCTATCGAACGATTTGATTATGTGATATCGAATCACAAACTTCGTTCTTCAACTTGCTTAAACTCTAGGCCTTGATCGATGAACGAGCGAAGACCCTCTTTCGGTATCCACACCTTTGAATGAATTCAAGAACAACTTCTTGATGATTGCTAGATCTAAAACCTTGAAAAATATTGAGAATATTTTGTTGTGAATTTTGATTGAAAATTTCGGCTGACCTTTTAGGTCTGACAGAACCCTTGTATTTATACTACAATAGTAAGAATACTTCTCCTAATCGTATTAGGAGAGACAGGCTGTCAAAAACGCGTACAGGGCCATATAAGTCACGCGGTATATTAAGCCGTTGGCTTAATATGTCGCGCGGTATATATAGCCGGATACGTAAACTCTCAACTATTCTTCCTCTGGTTTAACCAATTCATTCCCAGCTTGTGTGTGACCCAATAGGATTACATTATGTTGGCAATGAGTTCGATCATATCGAACCTCATAAGACATAAGCGGACTCTAGCAAGCCATTATGTCTACCCAAATAATGTAACATAAGAGTTCACGTTTCCAATGGTGTACTTCCATTTATCCCTTTGTCTCACGATGTTATATTGAACACAAGTCATGGTCCTTGTCAACTTGTTATTGTTCAATGCTTTCTCGATTCTTGAGTATAATGATAATTCCAATCATATTGGGGTACGACCATACACTTTCATCATTATCACTCATCGAGGGGCCCAAGCATAACATCTCTCTTCCGAGGGACAAATTCCTTCTTGACTTATCATCCTTCCCATCATGAATCCGATCATACCAATGATAGTCTTTATAGATATCGTGTTAAGATATCGTTTGACTAAAATCAAACATGACTTTTATCATATGTAAGGTTATGATAATCTTAGGTCTAGGAAATAAATGAAGTAACCGTATGAGATTTAAGTATGACATTTGACCATGACATAAATCTCATGCGGGTCATGTCCAGTCACTTGTTCTCTAACAAGTACCCATAATTTCAATGTGCATCTCTTATGCATATAATCATCACATGATTATCCATTGACAATTATACTAATTTATTCTCTTAATAATTAGGGACAGAGATTATTATAAACAAATATACAAAACATATAATAATCAAATAATAAACATCTCATATAATAATAAATAATGTCAACACATAAGTCTATCAATCATAGGCCTAGGGCATAACACCAACACCCAAAGCGCAAGAAGGATCGCGAAGACGGTGGTGACCATGTCCGCCGGCCTACCAAGTTAATGAAAGGCTAAATCTTAAGGAGTACCAAGAGATTGCTTGGATAGATCAATAGTTTTGCTTTATTAGTATTTTTTTTTCAAGATTGTTAGCTTAGCAAATTAGTCGTTATGGTTAGGATTTCCCTTTTGTCATTAATAAAATGCATTTGATTAATGAAATGACAAAATTGAATTTATTTATTTGATTAGACCGAACCCGGAGGCTGCCTACGTTCCTCTTTTACATCAATTAAATAAGAGGCTCAGGTCTAACGTAGTTCATTTTTGAGAGAAAAAGGACAAAATACGGCTTCAGGCCGAAGGGTGATCTCGCGCGAGACAAGGCCCCCTTCTTTCTTTCTTTTTTATTTATTTATTTTTTATGCACACCCTTTCTTTTGCCTAGACTGCCTTTTCGGGTTTTCAATCTAGCGCGCTTCTTTTCTTGTGCAAGCTCTAATTTTTGCCTAGGCCGTCCCCTTCGGGATTTTCAACCTAGCGAGCAATTTTTTTCTTTTTAGGAGGCCAAGTCATGCGAAGTATTTCTTGAGCTTGTCCATGTTGACCGGCTTCGGTAGTTGATTTCCATCTAGATCTACCAGCTGAAGGGCTCCCCCAGAGAATATCTTCTTTACGATGTAGGGTCCTGTCCATCTTGGTCCCCATTTGCCTAGTGGGTTGAAAGGTCCAGGACGATGCTCACAGAGAACCAGTTCGCCTACTCTGATATTCCTTGTCTTGACCTTTTTGTTAAAAGCTCTTGCCATTCTTCTTTGGTAAGCTTGGGTGTGCTTGGTTGCTTTCAGCCTCCTTTCGTCTAGAAAGGCTAACTCTTCGTATCTGTTTTCTAGCCAGTCAACTTCATTCACTTGGTTTTCTAGGATAACCCTTAGTGATGGTATTTCCAATTCTATTGGCAAGATAGCCTCCATTCCGAATGTGAGGGCGTAGGGAGTCTCTCCTGTAGCTGTTTCGACTGAAGTGCGGTATCCCCATAGTGCGAAGGGTAACTTGTCGGGCCAGTCTTTCCCAGTGACTGCCATTTTTCTGATGATGGTTTCGATTGTCTTGTTTGCGGCTTCAACTGCTCCATTCGTTTGAGGCCTGTAAGGAGATGACTTGTGTCTTGTGATTTTATACTCGGTTAGGAGGTGATCGGTTTCCTTCTCGAAGTGTGAGCCATTATCGAATATCATCTCTTGCGGGATCCCGTATCGGCAAATGATGTTATATTTGATGAATTCTGCGACCTTTCTGGCATTCAAAATCTTGTAGGAGGCGGCCTCGACCCATTTAGTGAAATAGTCGATGGCTACTGGAATGAAACAGTGTCCATTGGCTCCTGTAGGTGTGACCTTTCCAATCACGTCTATCCCCCATGTCGAGAATGGCCAAGGAGAAGTCATAGGGTACAGCAAGGAAGGTGGTACGTGCTGCTGAAGGTTGGCGTGTATCTGACACTTATGGCACTTCTTGACCATTTTGGTACAGTCGGCTTCCATGGTTAGCCAAAAGTACCCTTGTCTGATGATCTTTTTGGCGAGCATGTTTCCGCTCATGTGGGTTCCACATATGCCTTGATGAACATGGTCCATTATTTCTCGGGCCTCTTCCTCGGTGGCACAAAGGAGGTTTCCTTGGGAATGTTTCTTGAATAGACGGCCAGCAATGATGACGTAATTAGCGGCAAACCTCTTAAGGGCGATCTGAGTCTTCTGGTCTGTCTCAGGTGGGATGGTTCCATATAGGATGAAATACCAAATATCCTGGTACCATGGTTTCTCTTTGGAGTTCTCAACAATGGCGCATTCGGATAACCATTTGTCTTTGCAGTCATGGAGATCTATAATGGCGCAGTAGGCGAGAGTTGCACGCCGTGTTTTTTGAAGGGTTTGACTGCTTTTCCTTTAGGGATTTCGACCAAGGAAGCGAGTGCAGCCAATGCGTCAGCGAACTGATTTTTGTCTCTAGGGAGATAGTGGAACGAGACATCCTGAAATTATTGCGCCAACTCTTGGAGGTGGGCACTGTATCTTTGAAGGGTTGGATCTTGGACCCTCCACTTCTTCAATGTCTGATTGATGATTAACTGGGAGTCCCCAAATACCTCGAAGTTCGGCCACGTTCGTTTCTATGGCTGCCTCAAGCCCTGCTATACAAGCCTCATATTCCGCGGTGTTGTTGGTGGCGTCAAAGTCAAGACGTATTGCCAGTGGAGTATAGATGACGTTAGGGTATACCAACAACATTTCGATGCCGAACCCTCTCTTGTTGGCTGCGCCATCGAAAAATAATTGCCACTTATTTTCTTCTTCTATACTCATGATGTCTTCATCAGGGAATCGCGGGTCTTCCCCCTTTGCTTCGTCACAAGGAAATTCGGCCAACTGATCTGCGAATACACTCCCCCTGACGGATTTCTGAGTGACGTAAGTGATATCATATCCCGCGAGCATGAAGTACCATTTGGCCAATCTCGAAGACAAATTTGATTTGTCTAGGATGTACTTTAACGGATCCATTTTTGCAATGAGACGAACCGGAAAGGCTTCCATATAGTGCTTTAGCCTTTGGGATACCCAAACAAGAGTAGCGCAAGACTTGTCGAGTGGAGAGTAGTTGATTTTGCTGCCTTGGAATCTGCGGCTGACGAAATATATGGCATTCTCTGTGTGTGAAGCAGGGTGTTCTTGAGCGAGCATAGCCCCTAGCGCGTTGTCGATAACTGTGACGTACAACTTTAAGGGCTTCTCCTTGTGTGGTGGAACCAGGATGGGTGGGGAAGTTAATTAATGCTTAATTTCCTCGATTGCTTCTTGACATTCTTCGGTCCACTCTTGAGGTGCGTTTTTCTTAAGGAGCTTGAAGATAGGATCGCACATTGTAGTCAGTTGATTGATGAATCGACTGATATATTGGAGTCTGCCCATGAATCCCTTTACTTCTTTCTGTGTTCTGGGTGGAGGCATGTCTATGATGGCTTTTATCTTGGCGGGGTCTGCTTCTATGCCACGCTCAGTGACCATGTACCCTAAGACTTTCCCTTTGACCACTCCGAATGAGCATTTGGCGGGGTTGAGTCTCATCTTGTGTTGTCTCAGTCGATTGAAGAATTTTCTGAGATCTTTGAAGTGCTGACCATCTGTTCCCTTTGAGTGAACAATCATGTCGTCCACGTATACCTCTATTTCCTTGTGGATCATGTCATGGAATAGTGTCTTGACTGCCCTTTGGTAAGTAGCCCCAGCCTTCTTGAGACCAAACGGCATGACCGTGTAATAGAACGTCCCCCAAGGTGTGGTGAATGCTGTTTTGTGCTGATACTCCTCTGCCATGAGGATTTGGTTATACCCTGCAAAGCCATCGACGAATGAGCGGACTTCGTATGCGGCTGTGGGATCGACCAACATGTCTATGTTTGGTAGTGGGAAATCATCTTTAGGGGATGCCTTGTTTAAGTCTCTGAAATCAACACAGACTCGTATTTTCCCATTCGACTTGGCTACCTGTACCATGTTTGCTAGCCATTCTGGATATTCGATCACTTTGATAAACCCTACGTTCAAGAGTTTCATGATCTCTTCTTTTACTTGCATTGACCATTCCGGCTTGATTCTGCGTAGTTTCTGTTTGACTGGCTTGGCATTGGGTAGCAGCGGTATCTTATTTCTACAATTGACTGATTCAACCCATGCATATCTTTGTAGGACCAAGCGAAGACGTCGACATATTCTCTGAGGAGCCACGTCAAGGTTTCTCTGTCTTCCCCCTTGAAGAAGCTGCCAATCTTTGTTTCTCTGGGGTCTTCTGTTGTCCCGAGATTAACCGTTTGCATTTCCTCATCGTCAACAGGGCCATTCTTTCCACAACGACCTACTTGCTTAGCTAATTCTTTTAAAATTTGTTCGTTTTCTTGATCTATCTCATCGTATGATTCATTATTAACTTGTTATATTGATTATTATTAGTTAATTCATCATTTACGATGTTAGCAATCTCAGGGTACTCGGAAAGATCAAATTTTTCATTAAGGAAGTAAGGGAATACATGGTCGGCCACCGCCTCTATTTCCTCTTGAGTGAGTTCATCAGAGGTGGAGCCTGCTTCTAATGTGAAAGTTACAGGGCCTATCTTCCTGCGGGGATGGGGAGTGCAACCAAGCTCTTTGATCATGAAGTCTTCATCAACAACTGGTCCTCCGGTGATGTGCCAGTTTAGAATTGGCTCATCACATTTCTGTATTAGTCTTGTGTAATCAATAGTTGGAGCGTCCCACTTGGAGATTTCATGGATCTGGCTGTCTTCTAACCGGCACAGGTCTTCAAACTGTCGCAGCATGTCTTCTCCCAACACAAAGTCCCATTCGCTTGTCATTTTTGCCTTTGTGCCCCACAGACCCTTAGGGATTAGTGAGACGGTCTCTATTTCATCTGGTGAAGCATCACAGTCGCTGAAAATTTCAAAGCCCGGTTGGCGCTTTCCTTTATCGTCAGTCCATGGTTTTGAAAAGATAAAGTAGGAATGTTTTCTCCTTCCCGGACGGAGTAGCCATTGAGTGTCTTTCGATATGGCTTGAGGTTACAATCTTTGACTTTTGGGTCATTGTGGCCTTTGTATGCGGTTCCTTCCCACTTGATTTGAGTGAAGTCCCACTCCTCTTCGTCATCCCCATCGTGGATGGAAATGATGTATCCTAGGCCATGCTTTGTGTGAGGTGGGGGAACCGGTGGTGGTTCCGTTATTCCTTGTAAGTGCTTTCCAAGCCCCAAGCCAGGGAAGTATCCTTGTGTTTGCATCATTCTCCAAGCAGGAAGGTTTCCAGAAAACCGAAGTGCCTTGGAGTAATCATTTTCGTTGCAAGTTTCTATGACATTTACGGTGCTTTCTTTCTCGATTTCAAATAAGTAATCAAAATTGAAAAGGGAAATACTTACTAACTATTATTAAAAAGAAAACTTGATACTCTTGCCCACAAATGAGAATTTTAGGCAATTAGTACCCAAACTAGACTATCATCTATTTCTCTTTCAAGCAAAAGAATGACTAAGAACAAGAGAAGCTCTCTATCTCTTCTAAACTATGCCGCCCCTTCTTGGTTTAATCACTTGAGCGGAGAGGTCTCAGATGTGGTTCTCATAGTATTGCACAGTTGTGTTGTGTTGAGAGCGGTAATCGTCCTCTATCTGCTCCTTGATATCATAGTAGAGAGTACTGAGGCAGTACTTGACTCTTTCATCGATATCGTCTTCTATGTGAGCTTCCAAGTCATTGCACTTCTGAGTCATAGCCTTGAGTTCATCAGCGACCCTTTTGAGTTCTTCGACGAGCATATTGGCTTTGCCATACCATGCATCACTAATTTTTATTAGTTTCAGGGTATAGGCGAGCCGAGTCTTGATGCTACTTAGCTCTTTTTGGGCGAATGACTGATCACCGTCGGAGTCACTTTCTGCTTTTCTGAAATCCCTAGCAATCCGGGTGGTAGGTATGCCGGAGGTTTCCTTCCAATCTTCTACATGCTCGGTGATGAGAGACTTGGTCACGTCTTGCAGATTTGACTGTTCTATACCCTTTTTCATGACGATGTAGGAGCGGAACTCTTTTATGGACATTGTGTTGGGAGTCTTGAAGTTGAGTAGCTTCGGAAAACTGACAGAAGAGATGCAGAGATGATGTCAGGATCAAATCTAGCCCCAATGAGTTGGAAGCAGACTTAAACGGTTCAGGCTCAGTTTCAGCAAACAAAGACATTATCTCGCGCGAGACATGTAGTCCCGCACGAGACAATCACACGAAAAGTCGATTTTTTATTAATCCTAATTTTTGGTCGGAACGGAGAATCCGTTTTTGAGGGGTTTCTAAGGCCTTTATTAGAACCTAACGACTAAGTAATCAATCCGATATTTGTAAAATAAAGCCATGTAAGATTTTTTTGAAGGATAAATTCTTTTCTTTTTAAAGGGACATCCGAAAGGGTCATTTCGAAGGGACTTTTTCCGAGGGGACTTTTCCGAGGGACTTTTTCGAGGCCTTCTTTATTGTCAATTTTACATGGCTTTGCTTTGGTCAAAAACAAGAAAAGATTACTAAGTCAAACCAACCGGTCACGGAGTGATCCTAAAAGGAAAATCTACATGAAAATGTGGTGATGCAGGGCTGGAAGGCTAGGCTCCCCGCGATATGACAATCTAGGTGGATTGCATACGCGGAGTGGGATGATCCAACTTCGGAGAGACCGGCGACTAGGTGGTTACCGTCATCCGTCCTTAGTGTGGGTCCCGGGTTTATAGAGGGTATGTAGTGCAATGACAGATATATCATGAGTGCGCGTGTGTGATAGTCAATCTAGGTGATAGATAAAACTAGAGATTTTTTTTTGAAAGTCAAAAGGAAAACAAATAGTTGCCGCACCAAGTGGTTGCCTACGTTTTCCCAAATTAGGGAGACTCAGGCCGTCGTAGTTCCACATAAAGGGAGAGAGAAAGAATAAATTAAATTACAACTCCCGAATCCCCAATGGACTGGACTTTAATAAAATAAAAACCCAATCGCACGCAGTTTATAAATAATAATCGATTATTGAACTAAAATATGGATTCGAGTTCGACATCTTAAGGGAGGCCTTAAGATGAGAGAACTCTGCAGATAATGAATTCTGGGATCCCCCTTGCGTGTTCGACTCTCGTCTTGGACTATGAGATGAACAGGAAAAACCAGAAAACAACAGATTGTCGAGGCGATATCTCGCGCGAGATAGGATATCTCGTGCGAGATATGCTTGATCTGGGAACAAAAAATCGAATTTACAACAATTTTTTTTTTTGAAAACCTCTCTTTTAATTTTGACGCAAGTTTAAGCCTCTTAATTTTATGTCCCCAGCGGAGTCGCCACTGTGAGCGTTGTGAAGGATTTTGAGTCGCCACCTATATTATTCGTTTGGAAAACATAGAAAGACCATTTTTGAAAGAGATTTGGGTTCGGGGCTTAGGTTATGGAATGGGAAGGTCAAGGAGCACCCATTCCACCCAATCCGGAGATCGGTCTTGCTAAAGAAAAGAGAAGTTTTCGAAAGAGAGAAAAGGATTTCAAATAAAAAATAAATAAAAATCCATTTAACGGGGTTAAACGGAATGTAGGATCGATTGCTTCGAGACCATCCCCATGATTTAGGGAGGCTCTAGGCCGATCCTAGATTCTATGGATTTATACCACTCTAATAATCAATTAGAAAGGGATTTAGGGGTTACCTTGCGTGAGGTGGTTCGGGCAGAGTTTCGACTCAAGTTTAGAATCGAATCTTGACACGGACAGAGCTTCGCCTCAGTCCTTGACTTGGATCTTGATGTTTTTTTATCAACAAGGTTGACAAACAAACTTTGAGGTGATTTTAGGGTGATTTTGTAGGAATCTTTCAGGGAGAGAAACCAATAAAATGTGTGTGTTGTGTAGAATTCTGGACCTCTGAAACACTGAAAGTCATCCAGTATTTATAGGTGTTGGGGAGGTGTTGAGGATGAGATCAAACACTCCTAGGAAGGTTCCAGACTCCCAAAATCATTGGTTGGTCGGATGGATAAAGTCTTATCCCGAAAAGAGGTTGAAATCGACGAGAAAACTGTCATTTGCATGCTACAGAATGACAATATCTCGCGCGAGACACGCCATTCCGCGCGAGATATTGTGGTCTGTGGACAGTTCTGTCCTTTCCCCGTTATCTAGTATGCTGTTGGGTATGCATATTTTAACCCTCCTATTTTGTATTAGATTTGATTGATACCATAACCTCCTGTCTATTTTAAGGACTTTAGGACCCTATGTAATGAAGCTTAGACTTCAATTTTTAGTTAAGTCCATTTTATAGATTAGGTTAAATTTAGGCTTGAAGACTGGCACAAGACTCATTGGAATTGAGAGTTGCAGTTCAATGTTTCAAACCGCTTCTTCCAACCGCCCTAGCAAAACCGCCCTTTGCATTTGCTTGGTGAAATCCTTTGTTTGAAACTACCCTTGAACTACTCCAGTGCAACCGCCCTATGATGAACCGCACCTTGCAGCTCATCATCAACCGCACTTTGCAACCTCACTGGAGTTACCAACCGCTCCTGTCAAACCGCCTACTCCAGAACCGCTCCAATGATTGAGACTTGAAGTAAACCACCTTTTGTCATTATAATCCACATCAGCAATACCCAATGTCAACCACCTTATCTTGTCACGTGATTCAAAGTCAGAAGATGCAAGGATCTTGAAAAGGTGACAGTGTCCAAACCTCATTGCTTGCAATGGAGCATTATCGGCTTTATGCGCAACTCTTGTACCAAAGGACAAAAGTGGTTGCTTTGTGGACCAATAAGAAAGCATCAAGTCTTGTCCTTCAAAGCAAATTTGTATCCAACGGCTACATTTTGGATGCTTGGGTATAAATACCCCTAATCTTCACCTTTTGAAGATTGCTTGAAAAATTGAGAAGTCTTTGTGTTCATAGAAGCCGAAGCTACGCCCGTAAATTGTTCAACCCTTTGAATCTTCATCTTCATACTTCAAGAAATATTCCCCAGCCCAGAAATCAAGCCTTAACACATTCAAGAATCATTGTGCTCTACATCTCACAGATTTAAAGAGCCTTGATCTTGTTCTCACACACACACCTCATTTGTTCTAATCACATAGATTAAACACTTGAGATACACTGGTTATAGTTTTGGATTTGTTCTTCATAGTAAAGATTTTATTGTACTTTGTAATCTCTCAAATACTTAATATAAAATCTCTCTTAGAAATCCAAGACTAACCATCTTGGTAGTGGACGTAGATCGTTTATCGATTGAACCACTCCAAATAGCGTGTTCTTACTTTCTGCAATTATATTTCTTGTGCTTACTAATTATTTATCTTTGTCTCTGTTTGATCTTTATTTAGATATCCATTATTGTGAAATAGTGTTTGGAGTTAACATTGTCAAAACCTCACTTGGTTGTAAACCGCACGTACCAACTGCTTTATTAAAACCGCTTTACAAACCTCCTCTATCAAAACCACTTTGTAACTCTAAATATTCTGCTGTGCATTTTACACTATCACTTGCAGTCTATTATCAACTGCAAGAGGATTTTTTAAGCAAGAGGTTTAGTTTTTAAAAGAGGGCGAAAATTTTTAACAGCTATTCACCCCCCCCTCTAGCTGTATTTTCACCCTTGTTGCCACCTTTGGGACCAGCAAGTGGTATCAGAGCAAACACATTTTAAAACCACAGTTTTTCAAGCTTAACAGCTTGTGTGCCGATTCGATATGGCAACCTCAAAGACAATGACTACTGTTAACTATTCACACATTCCAATGTTGGACGAAGACCACTTTGACATCTGGAAGTGCCGAATGCTTATTCATTTGGAAACCATAGATGAAATGCTGGTGGAGTGCGTGATCAATGGCCCTCTAATTCCAATGAAGGCTAACACTGATGCAACCACCAATGCTGAAACTCCAGAGGTCAAAAAGCCAAAAGATGAGTGGTCGGATGAAGAGAAGAGATTAGTTGCCTTGGACAAAGAAGGCGAGGTTCATCATTTACGGGACCCTCCCCGTATCAACTCTACGTAAAGTGATGTACCTCAAAACCGCAAAGCAGATGTGGGATGCCATAGAGAGCTACCTCGAGGGTGACGAAGAGTGCAAGGAAAACAAATTATACACTTTGTTGAAAGATCCTACAACAACTTCAACAGTAAAACCCAACGAAACCTTGCGTCAAACCTACGATCGCTATGTTGAGGTAGTTAATGCTTGTAGATCTCTTGGTAAAACTTTAACCGATAAGGAAATCAATATGACTTTCCTATCTGCTTTAGGTTCTAGATGGGTAAATAAGGCTACCTCTCTAGAAGACTCCAAAGTATTGGGTACTTGGTCGTTAAGTAACTTGTATGCCAATCTTAGAGTTTATGAACTTAAATTAAATCATATTGAAGAGATAGAAGGTAAAACCAAATCGCTTTCTATGTCTGTAGTGGAACATGAAGAGAAACCATCCACATCTAATCAAACCACGATCCTTCCATATCAACCTCATCACTCATCGAGATGGATGATGATGATTTTGCCATGTTTGTGAAAAGATTCCAAAAATTTAGAAAATCTTCAAAACCTCTCACAAAATCATTTTCAAAAGGCAAACCTCCTGCAACATTTTCTAGGGCTGCAGATACAAAGAAGAAGAGTGACTTGGTTTGCTACAACTGTAGAAAACCTGGCCACTTTGCATCTGAGTGTCCACGGCCTAAATATGAATACATGAAAAGAAAACTTTTCCTTCGAAATTTTCTCATCGTAAGGGAATGGTTCTTTGAGGAGGAAGAGAATTCCAAGGAATTAGCAACTTGGATTGAAACAGTTACGAGGATGGAAGTGACGGTGAAACCGAAGAGGTTAACCTCTGTTTAATTGCGAAGCTTCGATGACTCGGATTACGAATCATTTGAGTTGCACGATATGGAAGAAAAGGAGGTTTTTGCAAAACTTCCAAATTATAAATTGGATGATGATATTAAACTTACTCCTAGCGTTAAGATCGGAAATTGTTCGTATTCACGTCCCATTTTCTCATCTAAAACTTCTCCACCTTCAAAAGCTATTCCAAAGAAAATTTTGAAAAAGGTGGTGGAAGAGGTTTCTCCCATGGAACATGAAAAGATGTTCAAGGAAAATTTGAAATGGTGATCCATCAATTCTCAAATCTTAAGAAAGCCTTAAGCTTAGCTCATGATGAACTTAATGCATGCAAGACGGAGAAAGCTGTGATGAGGTGCGAAATTTCTAATCTTAAGGACCAAATCGAAGTATGTCTCCTCTTCTTGATCGTAACCGCATCCTTGAAACTAAGGTTGCTGCACTTCAACTCAGGAATGATGACTTGGTAACCCAAATCGACGATCGCCAAAAGATTATTGATTCGTGGCTCAAGTCTCAATCTACCAAGGATAAAATCTTGGACTTCCAAGTTCCTCCTGGAACTAAGGATGGTCTAGGGTTTGGATCGAGGAAGAGGAGAAGTGTGCATCCTCAAGTGAAAAGGATGAGGAATTTCCGAACTAACTAAAGAAATTCCCAAGGAGAAGCATGCTAAGGGTAAGGGTAAAGCAAGACAAGTAAATTATGTCTACCCTAAAAGAAAGCAATATGGGAAGAATTACGTGTTGAAACCTAAGAATTACGTGGAAGCACTGAGGAGGAAATGGATTATGGAATTGGTAGAATCCCTGCTCCAACCTCTTCGGTGGAAAAGGCGGTTCTGTTAACTCTAGGTCGACCGCGTTTCTTCTTCGACCGCTCCTCCGCCTTCAAAAGCGGGAATAGCGTTCCCGGAAATACGTGGTCAAACCAAAGCTTTGTTCCCTTTGTATCACTGGAATGTTAGCCGGAACCGCACCTCCCAAACCGCTTCCTTGTCCCAAACCGCATGGAACTCCTAAGAAGAGTAAGGAGTTATTAAAACCTCATGATGCTTGTAGCTTTTATAAATGTTCTGTGTGTGATGGTTTAGGTCACAAGGCTGCAGAATGCCTTTTGCGGTTCACACCCAATGCCAGGAAGAGCAAACCTCCTTCTGTCAAACAGGTGTGGGTTGTAAAGGGTTGCTAACTTCAGGACCCAAGAAATAAAGGGGGACCTCGTTCTTAATGTTTACATTTCAGGTCCTCTGCTTCATGGCTGGTCACTCCAAGGATAATGAATGGTATCTTGACAGTGGCTGCTCAAGACATATGACTCGAGATAGATCATTACTTGAAGATGTCGTTGAAGCAAGTGGTTCATCTGTAACCTTTGGTGACAACGACAAAGGCAAGACCATTGGATATGGTGTTATAAGGAGAGGAAACCTAACTATTGAGAAGTTTTCTCTTGTCGATGGACTCAAGCATAACCTCCTTTCAATTTCTCAATTTTGCGACAAAGGAATGCTTTGCAACTTCACGTCATCAAATTGCTTTATCAAAGATAGCATTTCCGGCGTCACCCTACTCACAGGGATTCGTAAGAGTAATATTTACATTATTGATCTAAATTCTGCATGTAGTATTACTAATCTCTGTTTTGTAGCTAAGAATGTGAGTGAAAATAGTTGGATATGGCACAAGAGGTTGAGCCACTTGAACTTCAAGTATCTTGCAAAGATTGGTAGGGAAAACCTCATTCGTGGTTTACCCAAAGTGGCTGACCACCATCCAGAGAAATGCAGTGCATGCCAACTTGGTAAGCAGTCCGCGTCGTCTTTCACCAGCAAGACCGCTCCATCAACTTCAAGATGCTTACAACTGCTTCACATAGATTTGTTTGGACCCGTAACCACCGCCAGCATTGGAGGAAATAGATATACTTTAGTGGTGGTGGATGATTACTCAAGATATACGTGGGTTGAGATGATGATCTCCAAAGATGATTGCTATGAGATTCTCACCGCACTATTCAGACGGCTCCAAACTCAAAAAGAAGATGACATCATTAGTGTTCGATCAGATAATGGAACGGAATTTAAGAACAACGGTGTTGCTCAGTATTGTGATGACCATGGGATTGATCATAATTTTTCAACCGCTGGTGTTCCACAACAAAATGGGGTTGTGGAAAGGAAGAATAGGACGTTGATTGATTTGGAAAGACAATGATATACGAAGCGAAGTTGCCTCAGTATTTTTGGGCTGAAGCAATCAATACCGCATGCTTCACTCAGAACCGATCCCTCATCAACAAAACCCATAACAAGACTCCCTATGAGCTTTGGCGAGGAAGAACCCCCAACATTGCATTCTTCAAGATTTTTGGCTGCAAATGTTTTGTCCTCTACAATGGAAGAGAAAATAGAGGTAAATTCGGAGCCAAGGCCGATGAAGGTATTTTTGTTGGGTATGCTAAACATTCTAAAGCTTTTCGTGTTTTCAATAAAACTAGTTTAAAAATAGTTGAGTCTGTCCATGTTACTTTTGATGAGCATTCTCTCCTTGAGCCACATTTGGCTCCAAATGTTGCTGATGATTTTGTTGAGCATAATGAAACAGGTGAACCTTCTAGAACCGCACCTGAACCTCAACCGCAAAATCCAGCACCCTCAACTGAAATCCCTCAAAACCGCAACTTTGAAACCGCACCTGAAGTTCCTACTCCAGATGCAACTACCAGGGAAGAAGATGTTGAGAATTCCCCTATCCAGCTTATAGAACCTCTTCGTCAACTTACCTTCCATGACTTCGCTGAAGGATCTAACGATGTTCCAATTGAAGATCTTCAGCAAACCTCAGTCCAACCAGACTTACCCCCGGAGGTTCGTGAAGTCAGCAGCCACCCCCTCACAAATGTGATTGGTGATCTGTTTTCCGGTGTTCAAACAAGGAGATCAAACTATGATGAGCATACTTCTCTTTTATCTCAAGTGTAACCCAAGAATATTGATGAAGCACTCCAAGATTCCAGTTGGGTCGTTGCTATGCAAGAAGAACTCAACCAGTTTGAAAGATGCAAGGTCTGGACTTTGGTGCCTAGACCTCAGGATCAAGGAGTGATAGGAACTAAGTGGGTATTTAGGAATAAGATGGATGAGAATGGAAGCATCACTAGGAATAAAGCAAGGTTGGTTGCACAAGGATATAGGCAAGAAGAAGGAATTGATTATGATGAAACCTTTGCTCCAGTTGCAAGATTGGAAGCTATCAGAATCTTCTTAGCCTACGCCTCTTTCAAGCATTTCAAGTTATATCAAATGGACGTAAATAGTGCATTCCTCAACGGCGAACTGCAAGAGACCGTGTATGTTGCCCAACCACCTGGATTTGAAGACTCCAAATTTCCCAATCATGTCTACAAACTCCAGAAAGCTTTGTATGGACTTAAGCAAGCACCAAGGGCATGGTATGAGACTCTTTCTAAATTTTTACTAGAAAAAGGATTTAAACGCGGTAAAATTGATACAACTCTTTTTATTGCCAAATATAATGAGCATACTTTACTTGTTCAAATTTATGTTGATGATATTATTTTTGGTTCTACTAATGAGTTGCTTTGTAAGCGTTTCGAGAAGCTAATGAAAAGCAAGTTTGAGATGAGCATGATGGGAGAATTAACATTCTTCCTCGGGCTTCAAATCAAGCAATGCGAAGAAGGTATTTTCCTCAGCCAAGCCAAATACACCAAGGAGTTGATAAAGAAGTTTGGATTAGAAAATGCTAAAGCATATGATACTCCAATGGCCACCGGCAATAAGCTAGATAAGGATCTCAAAGGTAAGAAAGTTGATCAGACTTTATATCGAGGTATGATCGGCTCATTACTCTATTTAACTGCTAGTAGGCCAGATATCATGTTTAGTGTCTGTGTATGTGCTCGCTACCAAGCAGATCCTAGAGAAGCACATCTTATTGCAGTCAAGCGTATAATCCGCTATTTATCCGGGAACCACTAACCTTGGACTTTGGTATTCCAAAGATTCGAACTTCGATCTTATAGGTTATTCAGATGCAGATTATGCAGCTTGTACTATTGACAGGAAAAGCACTAGTGGTACTTGTCATTTCCTTGGAAATAGACTAGTTGCTTGGGCCAGCAAGAAGCAAGCTTCGCCAGTGTCTACCACAGTAGGCCGAGTATATTGTCAGCCGGTAGTTGTTGCCGTCAAATCCTTTGGATGAAGCAGCGGTTGGTGGACTATGGAATTGAAGAAGGAAATTGCCCGATCATGTGCGACAACACTTCAACAATTTCGCCTTCTAACAACCCCGTCATGCATGCCAAGACCAAGCATATTGATATCAAGTATCATTTCCTCAAAGACCATGTGGAGAAGAGGAATATCCATTTAGAGTATGTGGGGACGAGATAATCGGATTGCCGACATCCTCACCAAGGCTCTTGACTCCAAGAGGTTTTCCTTCCTCAGAGGAGAAATGGGTATGCTTGAACTTAAATGATTCCATACTTTTTATTAACTAACTTGTGTGTTGAGTTTAGGTTGTATTTCTTATTGAAAATTTCAACCGCACCATTGTTGAAACCGCATTCATTCAAACCGCATGAGTGGTCAACCGCCTCTGCAGCCAACCGCTTAGTCCCAACCGCATGCTACTTATGACCGCTCCATCTTCAACCGCCTTCAACATATGGTATTTTCAAAATCAGTTTTAATTCTTTTTAAGCTTTAAAAAAGCTATGCGGTTTTAAAACTCTTTTCAACCGCACTGCCACGTGGACCCAAGGTAAGTTCCTTTATTTTTATTTTAGTCCACATTTTGACATAAGGGCATTTTTGCAAATGTTTTCCCACGCTATTTCAAAATTTAAATGCATTTAATGCAAAGGGAACATTAGCATTTAAAGCTCTCTTGTCAGCCGTCATTGGTAAAAGAATAGGAGATGAAAGGGTGCAACAGAGGTAATGATTCAGTTTATGGGAAAATCAAACTGTCCTTTCAACTGCCCTAAACCTGAATTTTACCTATAAATAGCAGACAAGATAACAATTTCAACTCTTCCTACTCTGTCTTCTCTGCAAAAGTACTTTCTACCAACTCACTCTCTCTCTCCTCCATAAGCTTCATAATTTTTTTTCTTTCTTCAATGGCTCCCAAGGCTCCCTTCTCTGATATGGTATGTGTTCCTTAACTACATCCTTCTTCATATCTGCAAAATACCTCATAAATCCGCCATTGATGAACCTTGAAGCTTCGAAAACCCTTAAATGCATTTTTGTTCATATCTACCTTGATTGTTCATCATTTTGCATAATTTCAGTTGGGTTTTGCTCGGATTTGTTGTTAGATTCTTTATATGTAATTTATTTTACGATCAACCAATGACTTGAGCACTAATTTTGGAATTTAAAATTTTCTCATTCGAAAACCCATTTGCTTGTTCTTGCTTGTTTATGTTGATTCTGAGCAAAGTATAAATTTTTAAGGTTATATTGTTAATCTACTGCTCAATGTGATCATTTTGACATATTATTTGTTGATTTTGGTGAACTTTTGTTGAATCTCTATTTTTAGTGTTCTAAGAGTTCTTCGTGTTCATCATGACTTCAACATGACTGTTCATATGCCATGTTAAAATTATCACATGTTTTGGTTCATTTGATTTTCACACATGTTTTTGTACTTAGAAAATTTTCAATAAATTTTTATGCACTATTTGTGAACATCAACCGCATGCCTTGATGGTTTGAATCTGCATTCATGAATACTTCTTGATTCCAACCGCATGTCCTCTTCAACCGCGTTCACATTAGAACCGCATGCTATATATATCAACTGCATTCACCTTTGAACCGCATGCAAACTGAACCGCTTGTTATCTTGAAACCGCATGCCTGTTAGCTATTTAAGTTATTCCTTTGAAACCGCATGCTAAATTTGTTTGGGATATTACTTAGTATATAGGCTGGACACCATAACCTTCCTCTCCAAGCACCGCTTGCAGTGTGGGATAAACTTGGATTACAATGCCACGTACTAGTATAATCTCTTACATATTTTCTAAGTGTTTTAATTATATTCACAATTTACTTGAGGTTTGGAGTTCTCAATATTTTCAACCGCATCAATTGCCAACCGCATGGATGCCAAAACCGCTTGTGCATTGTGAATCACTCTTTGGATCTAAACCCTTTGTTTTATTTTGTAGGATCCTAAATTCTTTATTCCGTGCTTTGAGATCAATGAGCCCGAGCTCCAAGGAGATGCTCTTGGTAGAGAGATGATCGAAGACTCACTACCTGGAATCCTCCCTCTCTTCATCAAAGGCCAATCTTATATCATTCCTTCTTTTGTGGATCGGTTCTACTCCTCTCGCCGTTCTAGGAGACAGAGAATTATCTCGATGGCACCAAGATCAAATGCCCGGTTGGCAAGGTTGTTGAAGGCTTCGATATATCCATTGATCATCTCGGATATTAGAAGTACTTATGGATTTCATGTGTCGATGCCCCATGGAGGTTGATCGTAGTGTTGGATGCAAACCGCTCTATCAACCGTCAATCCGACCTCTCTATCTCGGTTACTACAAGAAGAAGGCAAGGAGGGAATTTGGTGAGCTTATGAGCCACTTGGGCTATTTAGTAGGAATGTCTCGTGTGTGGTAAGACCGGCAACCACAACAACTTCACTACTCAAAGAATGGACTTATCACGTGCCATTTATAATGGAATTAAGTTGAATTGGCCCAAGATTCCGATGAAGGAACCGGCTATCTCCATTGATGCTTATCAATCCAAAATCAAAAATGAACACCAGAGATGGAGACCATTCTCGCAGCTCCTAACCGCGTTGTTCACAAGCTATCAACACTTGGAGGATCTCGTACTCTCAACTCCCGAGTTATCAAGCACCAATGGGTGAAGGTGACTCCCTTGGAACCATGGTTTGTCACAACTTCGTATACTCATTTGGAGATACCCAAGACAAATTTCTATATGATGCCGATACTCTCAACCCCAAGGAGTTCTATGTTGAAATGTCTCCAAAGAACCGCGGTTACGCTCTAGGAAAGGCAATCAAGAAGGCCTCTAGAAGGAAAACATTGTCCTAGAACCGTTGCATCAAGAAGCCAAGGACCGCACCATCTCAACCGCGTGTTCAAACCGCAGGTGCTAGTCAAAGTGCTAAGCCTTAGGAGAAGTTTGGTTTGAGAGATGAGCCTACAGATGAGGAAGAAGAAGAGGATGCTGGAATTGCCCCTCTTATCAAGAAGGCAAAAACTGTGAAGACTGCTACTGCCAATCTCACAGAGGAAGATAAGGTTGCTTTTTATAAAGCAAAAATTGACAAGTTGGAAAGAAGGGCAGAATTGAGGAAGGCTGCCAAGGGAAAGAAACCATCTTCTGAACCGCTTGCTACCTCTCAACCGCAAGCTCAAGTTCAACCTCCTGTTCAACCGCAACCCCAACCGCAACCTCCTCCTCAATCCCAACCGCTTCAAACTCCTCCAACCTCACCTATTCAAACCTCTTCCCCAATTCCTACCCAATACCTTTCTCCTTCCAAATCTCTTTCCCCCAAACCGCTCTCTCCCTCTCCACCTCCTAAAACTGCAACCACTCAGGGGGAGAATCCAAAGAAGAGGAGATTCAAACAAATGGCCAAGAAAACAACTCCTCCAAAGAAACACTATCTTCACACCATTGCCCAATCCAACATCAAAATACCTGGTGAAACCTCCTCATACTTTGATAAATCCTCCTCCCAAACCAATTCAAATTCATTATCCCCTTCTGAATTTCAAACCCCTCAAAATCAAGCAACCTCAAATCCCAAAGCCTTCACTGAATGGACATCCAAGCAGTCAGCAGGCCCAGCCCATTCAACCTCTAGACTTAGAACTCCAACTCCTTCACCACAAAATTCTCCCTCGCATCATTCATCCCCTCATATATCAAACCGCACCCATAAATCCCTTTCTAAATCACCTATCTCTTCCCCACAAAAATCCCGTTCAACTCATTCCAACCCAATCACTTCAAATCCTCCTACCACTTCTATACCCATCCCAACCGCCCCCATCCCAACCGGCCCCATCCCAACCACCCCCATCCAAACCGCCCCCATCCCGACCGCCCCCATCCCAACCACCCCCATCCAAACCGCCCCCATCTCAACCGCCCCCATCCCAACCGCCCCCATCCCAACCGCCCCATCTACCTTACCACCTACTCTACCCATCTCAACTCAAACCTCATCCCCTTATACAGTTCCTGCCTCACGCATTTTCCAAACCCTATTGTCTCAAATACCTCAAACCGCTCCGCCTACCTACTCTGAACCGCCTCCTGCCTTCACCTTTATTCCCTCATCTTCAACCGCTCCTCCACCCTCTGACTACTCCCAAATCCTTTCAACCCTTAATCTTATTCAGTCCCAACTCCTAATAAACCAAGGCCACATTATCAAGCCGATGCCTTCTAATGCCTCCTCAAGCTTCCAACCGCTCCCTTCGTAAGCTTGCCGAATCTCAATCCCATCTGATTGCCTCTCAAACCCTTCAAATGGCTGATCATAAGAACTCCCTCAAGAGTTTTGCTCAGAGACTTGATGCCATTAAGGGGGAGAAGGATCTAGCAAACATTGTCAAATCCTCACCGATTCTCGCTTTGAAGGATTCAAGAAGGATTTAGTCAAGGTGTTGTTCAAATTCAATCATTTGGAGATTCTGATCTCAAGGAAATGATTTCTCAGCTTGCAACCTCCTCCAAAACTGCCTTTGATTCCCTCCAAGCTGAATTCCTTAAAACTGTCAATTCTCAACCGCCTTCTACTCAAGACTTTCAAACCGCCTTGAATGCGGTTGAAGCAAATGTCCTCCTGGAAATTGATAATGTCAAAGAGAAGCTGGAGATCAAAACAAACTCTCTTGATGATGCTTTGATGGCTAAGTTGAATGAGGTCAAGGATGAATTCAATGACCGCCTTGAAAATATCAAGTTAGGATTCACCACCAAACTTGAAGCCACAGTCAATGAGCTGAAATCCTCCATCCAAGTAACTGTGAATCTTGATGAAATGACTGAAGCTATCTCTTCTCAGACCGCAGCAGTTCAGGGGGAGGTTCAAACTTTGTACAATTCTTTGAACTCCTCCTTTCACACCTTGATTGATGAGCTAACTGATCAAGTATCTGATAACTCCAAGGCGCCTCTACGATGCCAATCTCAAGATTGATTCTCAAGCAAATATCTTAGAGAGATTGGTGACCGCTCAAGGAAGGACCGCAGAAGAGGTGAGAAAAATTAGAAAATCCCTGAAGTCTGAAACCTCTGCATCAAATCTTGCCAGGAACCCTGAGATCAACCAACCGCAGCAGCAGCAGCAAGGTCAAGAACCGCATCAACCTTAAACCGCTATTGCTCTGTATTTTCTTTAACTCTTTTGTTGTTGGACCGCACTCTCATTGTATTTCCTTTTGTCCAACTTACTCTTGTTTTTGTTTGTAACCCTGTAATTTTCTTTCATTCCTGTTTTGTAACCACTTGAGGAATTAATGGAAATTGCATCATGGTTCCAAAAACCTTGTTCACATCAAACTGCTTGTTTGTAGAACAATGAAACCTCTTTGGTTTTAAACCTCATTCAAATATTTTTCAACTTAAAATCATATTTTTTGAATTGAAGTTTAAACATTCAGTTTAAACCGCACTTTGAATTCAAACTCATATTTCTTAAGTGCACTGAATGCATTTCTCTACTTTCCATATTGTAAGTTTTTATCTCTTAGAAAGTATTGAAATCTATAGCTTAAGCTAAGTGTGTGCATTGACTTGGGACATGAATTACCATGTTAATTCTTATGGACATGTTTTTACCAAGTACAATGTTTGCTTTAGTTATAGTAGGTAATGGCATCAATCAAATAGGGGGAGATTGTTGGGTATGCATGTTTTAACCCTCCTATTTTGTATTAGATTTGATTGATACCATAACCTCCTGTCTATTTTAAGGACTTTAGGACCCTATGTAATGAAGCTTAGACTTCAATTTTTAGTTAAGTCCATTTTATAGATTATGTTAAATTTAGGCTTGAAGACTGGCACAAGACTCATTGGAATTGAGAGTTGCAGTTCAATGTTTCAAACCGCTTCTTCCAACCGCCCTAGCAAAACCGCCCTTAGCATTTGCTTGGTGAAATCCTTTGTTTGAAACTACCCTTGAACTACTCCAGTGCAACCGCCCTATGATGAACCGCACCTTGCAGCTCATCATCAACCGCACTTTGCAACCTCACTGGAGTTACCAACCGCTCCTGTCAAACCGCCTACTCCAGAACCGCTCCAATGATTGAGACTTGAAGTAAACCACCTTTTGTCATTATAATCCACATCAGCAATACCCAATGTCAACCACCTTATCTTTTCACGTGATTCAAAGTCAGAGAAGATCTGCAAGGATCTTGAAAAGGTGACAGGTGTCCAAACCTCATTGCTTGCAGCTGGAGCATTATCAGCTTTATCTGCAACTACTGTACCAAAGGACAAAAGTGGTTGCTGTGGACCAATAAGAAAGCATCAAGTACTGTCCTTCAAACAGCTGTATCCAATGGCTACATTTTGGATGCTTGGGTATAAATACCCCTAATCTTCACCTTTTGAAGATTGCTTGAAAAATTGAGAAGTGCTGTGTTCATAGAAGCTGAAGCTCTGCCCAGAAATTGTTCAACCCTTTGAATCTTCATCTTCATACTTCAAGAAATATTCCCCAGCCAGAAATCAAGCCTTAACACATTCAAGAATCATTGTGCTCTACATCTCACAGATTTAAAGAGCCTTGATCTTGTTCTCACACACACACCTCATTTGTTCTAATCACATAGATTAAACACTTGAGATACACTGGTTATAGTTTTGGATTTGTTCTTCATAGTAAAGATTTTATTGTACTTTGTAATCTCTCAAATACTTAATATAAAATCTCTCTTAGAAATCCAAGACTAACCATCTTGGTAGTGGACGTAGATCGTTTATCGATTGAACCACTCCAAATAGCGTGTTCTTACTTTCTGCAATTATATTTCTTGTGCTTACTAATTATTTATCTTTGTCTCTGTTTGATCTTTATTTAGATATCCATTATTGTGAAATAGTGTTTGGAGTTAACATTGTCAAAACCTCACTTGGTTGTAAACCGCACGTACCAACTGCTTTATTAAAACCGCTTTACAAACCTCCTCTATCAAAACCACTTTGTAACTCTAAATATTCCTCTGTGCATTTTACACTATCACTTGCAGTCTATTATCAACTGCAAGAGGATTTTGTAAGCAAGAGGTTTAGTTTTTAAAAGAGGGCGAAAATTTTTAACAGCTATTCACCCCCCCTCTAGCTGTATTTTCACCCTTGTTGCCACCTTTGGGACCAACATATGCAGTTTAGTCCCAAACTAACAGTGGTTAGTCAAAACTTAACGAAACATGACGAAATGGTGGATTTCTACTTCTTGACTCAAAGCGAGACTTAGAGTGGTATAAATTTGATCCGATGTGTTCAGAATGGGGTGTCTACGCCCTATGGCACGAGTCGTGCCCATCAATCGTGACCAGTCGTGCCCTTGCTTGGACGACTGTATCTGAGGGGGTATCAAAGGGGCACGAGTCATGCCCTGACCAGTTTTTGGAAATGAATTTCAAAGCTATGTAGGTTCAATTTTATAACTTATCTTTCAACCCATGGAACACTACAATCAAAGTACAAGGTATGAACGACAAAATGAGGTATTAACATTTCAATTGTGATCATTTGAAGATATTTAAATGATTGGTTAAAGTAGGTTGGAACTATTGAACCTAACTTGGTTAATATCATTATACTGTTGTTGATACATCTTTGAATGACTATAATAAGTGTGTAGTCCTTATGTGTTACACCTTATACATTGTTTAGCATGTTTGGGAAGTGTTTGATTAGGGTTCCCTACTTTGGAATCCTAAGTTCATTGAATTGGTTCAAGGATGATTTAGCCTTAGTGCTACTATTAATTGATAGTTGTTATCATGTTGCTATCATTTTGATATGCTTTACTTGTATGGTTCCCTACTTTGGAATCATACATTGGTTGCTTAAGCAAGTAGTTATTTACTGTGCTTATACTTGAAAGTCCAACTGGTACTTGTTTGTTGGGCAGTGTTATGGGATTATAATTGGCACACGAGCCGAGTTCGTTATAATCCATACACTGGTTCCCGTTTTGCCCTGCCATTGGCCATGGTTTGGGGGTAGTGAACTAGCTCAAGGGAAGTCTAGTTGCACTATTGGGTATGACTTTGTGTCATAGTCCCGCTTGTTGTTACTGTGATTGGGTTCCAGAATCGCTTCTTCAACAACTGTTTTTGCTTGGATCGAGATATCCTTTTGAGGATGAAACCTTGGCTCAGTATCCTTCTAAGTGTTACATTTTTGCACTTAATTGCTATATGTATGTATATGTCTTTCTTTGTGTTCTAAGAAGGTGATATATATGTGACTTGTTGTTAGATGCTTCTTCATGTGATTGCATCTCATCTTGTTGCATATATAATAACTTGCTGAGATTTTTCTCACCCCGTTCTTTCATTATTTTCTTAGATAGAGCCGAGCCAGGGGCTAGGGCACGTTGAGCACTGATAGGGTGCCAAGTTGGGTTTTGTTGAGGAAGGTATTTGGTAAGGATACATTATGTAAATTTATGACCTTGGGTAGTATTCCTAGACTTAATGTTATCCTTATTTTGCAACTTCTAAAAGGTATTGTAAATATATTTTTTTCATTTGGGAACTAGGTTCCTTGGTTTGTAAATAAGTGTGTGTGATTTGTAAATGGTTTGAATGTGGAGTGAGTTAAGTTTGAAGTTAAATGGTTTGACTTCAGGTTTGTAAAGTGATGACTTTTAGAAAGTACATTTCGAATTTTTTTCTTTAAATGGTGTCTTCAGAACGTGTCTCGGCGTGAGGCCAAGTAGGTCCACGGTTCGGGGCGCGTCATTTTATGTTCATCCTATGTCTTTTATGCCTTAATAGGCTTTTAGACAATCCTTGGAGAAAGATTCCAACTTTAGGGATATGGGGAGAAACAATATTATTATAAAAATTTGATTTTTAATATGGAAATACAAGGAGTATCATTAATCTAAGAACATAATGTAAAAGGATGGATCTTCATGGCTTCTCCTATGTCCTTAATACCTCATTAGGTGTACAATCCTTGGAAAATTAGATCAAGGGGAGGGGAGAACATTATATAAATAAAGATTGCATTTTTATGCATAAATGTAAAGGGGAATCACATCCTCATTTGGGAGATCATCCCTAGAACAAGCCACTTGTGGAATCTTGTTCATCATAAGGAGAGGATCTCCATTGAGTCATTTGTGCAGGGGAGTGGGAAATATAGAGCTACATTGCTAAAGATTGAAACTTTATGATGTAAATAAAGGTAAGCAACAAGTAACAATGGAATGAGAGTATATAGGAGTGTATTAGAGGTGAGGGAAGGAGAGATTACCAATATTGGTGTTTCTCTATCTTCTAAGGGAGGTTTTCTTAGGCAATATCTATTAGGAATAGATTATGATAGGATTAGTGTATGAGAGAGAGTGATTTAGTTTGTTTGGGAGACTGGAATTCGAGTCTTAATTTCTGCATAGTAACTTTACTGAAAAATTGTATCTGAAAATGGGTAGAGGAGGCCTCTATTTATAGGATTCTGGTGTGCTTCTAATAAAGCCGCACGGCTGGACCATGCACCAAAAGAAGCCGCTCGGCGCTTTCTTCTATCACGTCAGCTTGTTTCTGGAAACATGCAAGGTGGCAGATTGGAAGCTTCTTTCCAGAGAGGTCATATCCAGAATTCTTATTCATGATAGGTCCTTCCTTGCTCTAAAAGTATTGAGAAGTTCCCGAATTGCCCCTAAACTTTATGATAGTTTGGGAAACTGCTAGGAAACTTAGATTGGAAGGCATGAGCCAGATTTGGGTACTTACAGAAGCCCCTCGACAACGGTACTTGCGAAGTAAGTGGGGTTGTTGATAAAAGTGAGAATCCAATCTGGTGAACTGCCGAGTTGGATTGGGATTGGGTGACCAAAGAGGTCGAATGACTGAACTTTTGGAAGGCTACCTACGTATCCCGAAGAGGAATCAAGCCGAATCATAGTTCTGGGAGTCACCTAAGAAACTAAAGCTTACGGTGCTATCTCTTTCGAAGGAGATAGAGGGAGCTAAAGCTGGATACGAAAGCTTACGGCGCTATATCCTTCTAAGGAGATAGAGGGAGCTAAAGCTAGAAACTAAAGCTTACGACGCTATCTCCTTCTAAGGAGATAGAGGGAGCTAAAGCTGGATACTAAAGCTTATGGCGCTATCTCCTTCTAAGGAGATAGAGGGAGCTAAAGCTGGATACTAAAGCTTACGACGCTATCTCCGTCTAAGGAGATAGAGGAAGCTAAAGCTAGAAACTAAAGATTACGGCGCTATCTCGTTCTATGGAGATAGAGGGAGCTAAAGCTGGATACTAAAGCTTACGGCTCTATCTCTTTTTAAGGAGATAGAGGGAGCTAAAGCAGGAATTTGGCAATTTGGAGGTTGTCACCTAATGTTATTCCATTCTAACGAAGATAATGGAGGTTTTTGAAAGAAAGCGTTATTCCATTTGGAGATAACGAAAATTTTTGGGAAACAACGTTACTCCGTTAGGAGATAATGGGGTTATTTGTTCAATTGGAAAGTCCAGGGGCAAAAGTGTAAATTCAGCCAAAGGCGAATAACGCCGCTCGGCTTGGGATGTAGAAAAAGAGGCCGCACGGTCTGAGACTCCGTTGCACCAGATTGTTAAAACAGAAGGGAAATTACGGGCAGTGGCCATTGCTGCCATTGTCGTCGAGGAGAGAAGAGAGAAAAGAGAGAGAAAATGCCAAGATTTTTCAAGATCTCCAGTTTCTACTGCTCAAATGGATCAAGGAGGACACATTAGGCCTCGCCAAGCGCGCCGTGATCTAACACAAGCTGCGAGGTCGAGGAGAAGGGAGTTCATAAGGACCGATCGAAATTATGACTTTGCGGTGCTTTCCTCTCAGTTTTATCCCAATAGAAGGGATCATAAGTCAATGAAACCTCAATCTATAGGGGTAAGCACTTTCGATTTGTTCAATTTCGTCGATTTTGGTTGATTAGGGCTAAATTCGAATTTTGGGAATTTCTTGGATTTTTTTGTGTGTGATTTTGTTGATGATTTTATGGATTTGATGATTGACATAGGAAGCTAGAAGTTTTGTGCTTATTTTTGCTTTGGGAGAGCATGTGCTCGGTGTGACGTGTTTCAAATGATGAAAAATGTTTGTTCTATGCAAATGATGCTAGAAAATCTTTTATGAATGCCTTATTTTGAAAATATGTGCAATATTTTGTGAATATATGCCTATTTCTGAGATAAGTTGAAGGACTAACGTACCTTTGCTGTGCTTACCTGCAGGAGAGCAAATCATAAGGGCCCGCTGAGATTGCGGTGAAATTGTGGGCGAGGATGCCTGACATTGAGAAGGATGGTCACAACCCTAAGCAGCTAGTTGAGGCTACAGGTCTCCATGCCTTTGTCGAGGCTATCAACAGGGGTGTTCATGTGACGAACAAGATTAAGGGACTGACCCTAGCTCTTTCTGAGTTTTGGTGGGATACTACTCACAGCTTTCACTTGAGCTGGGGAGAGGCTACTGTGACCCCTGCCGATATCACGGCTATCACAGACTTGCAGTTTATCGATCGGCCTGTTACCTGGAGAGACCACATCACTGATGATGAGTTCAGGGATTATGTGGGGTTTGACATCCGTCCGAAGGGGCTAGAGATGGAGACCCGTTTGGTGGAGATTGAGGTTCTTAGGTGCATGGAGGGCTTTACTGCCAATGCCGTGACTGCTCACCAGCTCACGAGGGATTTTCTGTGCTTGACTTTATCTGTCACCATCTTCGCCGACTCTGGGACAGTGGCGATGACTTGCTTGCTGGGTTCTTTGGATGAATTGGCTGCCGTTAGGGAGATCTCTTGGGGTGAGGCCGGTTTGGCAGAGCATTATTTTGCTCTGGATCTGTACAACCGGAACAAGACTGCTTCCGTGGTCTGTTTCTCCTTTGCTTTGGAGGTATTCTCACTCTTCTTTCTGTTCTTTCCCTTTTTTTTCTGTATCCTCAGAATTTGTGAGAGAAATGACCTTTATATTTTGACATGCAGGTTTGGTTTTGTGAGGTGATCGGGTTCTTTCCGTGGAACCAGCAGAGTGATCCCACCATCTTCTCGGCTATGGTACGCTGGAGAGGTGAGGCTCGGGACAAGTTTAACACGAAGACCCGTATCACCTTTGATTACAAGATGGTGAGGCCCGTGCTTAATGTGAACGGTTGTCAGAGGGTGATTTTCTACCCTTGGGGGCGGTATCCTGCGGCTCTGATGGGCGATACCGTGGCTGTGACTCGACAAAGGAGGTGGCTGACAGGCTTGACCTGTGATGTTATCTATTTGGGTGATCGGTTTTCCTGGCAGCATGGTCACGTCCCTCCTTTGGGTGCTATTACTCCTCACGATCCTCCTCCTTTTATGCTGCAGCCTAAGGATTGGCCAGAGGATGAGAGGGATAGGTACAGGGTTGGGTTGGCAGCAGAGGACTATTTTGATCACGCGACTCTGTATGCCACCTTTGTGGAGGAGCATTTGAGGACGCCGCAGAGATTGGTGAAGATAGCTGTCGTTCAGGGATATGGAGTGGCAGAGCCGACCGATCCACCTGTTCCCTCAGCTCATCTTTCTTATGTGGTGAGTGGGGTGCCGAGGAGGCTGATGGTGCCCATTCCCAATACGAGAGATGCCGAGTTTACTTTGTCGGTTGACATCACTGTAAATAAAACCTGGATTCCTTTGTCGACCTTTTTTTATGTTAATGTTATCTCTGTAACTCTGATTCCTTTTCTTTTCTAGCAGGTCCCTGCTCACACCTATGACACTTTGGTGCTGCAGAACAGGGGATGGAAGCAACTGGCTGGGTCTCTCTTGCGAAAACTGGCTTGTGCTTCAAGGCCTGCGGGGAATGCGCAAGAGCCTGAGCGCAAGAGGAGGCATGTTGGGAGCGTGGCTTCTTCGTCATCAGCCTTGGAATACCCCTCGTCTTCGACCAGTGGCGTGCCTCGGGGGAATGGGCCTAATACCGATATCCTGGAGCAGCTGGCGGAGTACGAGCATGTGCCGGTTGATTTGTCCTCTGTGAGCGATGATGAGGACGTGCTGAGGGACCAGGAATTTTACGAGCTGAGCAGCGACGAGGAGTCGGAGGCTTAGGGTTCTTTCTGTACTTAGAGAGAGAGAGAGGAACAAAAAACAATTGATGCAAGTATGACAACAATTTGTAATTATTTATTTTTTATTTGGGGGGCCAATTTTGGCAAAGACATGTACTGATTTTTTTTCTCTTTTTTTATTGTTATTGCTATTTTTGTTTGTTACTTGAGCCTCGGGGCGAATTTTTTTTGCATGGAAATGGGGTGGAAATTGGGCCAAAGTGTGTATGATGATATTTGGAATGTATGAATTGTGCTTGGGATTGATTTTTATGCAGGTTTTGAGAAAGTGGGATGAGAATTTCCACTTGGGCAGCAACTTTGGTTGCTGCATATTTTTTTTTCTGCAATAGCAAATGAGGCCGCCCGGCTCAGCCTGGCCAGAGCAAAAAAGGCCACACGGCTGGGTCTTTTGTCTGAATTGATTTTCTGCAAATAAAGCCAAGGAAGGTCCTAGAAACTTCATTTCCGACTTTGGCTTGTCTCAAATTATTCCAAATTATTACAATGAGACCGTTCCCACCTTCGAGGACTTCATAGCACTGATTGGGGAAGAACCTGATTCTGAACCTTATATACAGAAAAGCCGATATATATATAATAAACCCCAAAACTGAAATTCCACGACAATGATCAAAGTGACCAAACCACTCTTCTGAGGATAGATGTGACTTAGTGAAGCCCCCGGTTTGAGGGAACAGCTTTGCAAAGTCCCAGGTTCTACTAAAGCGAGGCAAAGATCCCTTCGTTGGCAAAGCCCCGGCTTAAAGAATTGACTTGGTAGAGCTTTGATTGATGGTCTGATCCAAGATAACGACGAAGCACCAAACTGACTGGTCATCTAAAGAGAGGGTCATGTTTGAAGCGATCTCAAGGAATCCATGAACGAAACTTTCTCCAAATGACTTGTGAAGCCCCTGACTTAACAAAGTATCACGGGGAAGGCCCAAATGAATTAATTATAAAACCAAACTGGTTGGTCAAACATGACAGATCTTAGAATGCACTTAATGCAGCCCCAATTAGTTGAAGCATTACGTTACGAAGTGTGAAACCCCTCATGGATTCAAAAAGAGATTCTTATTCTGGTTGGTGCAAAGGGGTCTTGTAGACTCGGCTCCCAATGTTTGACTTAAAGTCATGACTAAGCCCCGATCCTGATTACAATCTCATTCTCGAACTTGGACACCAAAGGATTTGCTTGGGGCAGGCTTTCAACAAACAAAACTTCCCTTTGCTTGGCAGAGCCTTGAACTGAGTAGGCAAAGTCTAGAATTTGAAGAAGTGACATGGTGAAGCTCCAATCTTATGACCTAGCAAAATCCCAATCTGATTGGTACCGCAAAAGTGATCCTGAGGTTAATCTGACCAAGACTGAATCCACCTCGTAACATAATGAATAACTCGATGCGGACCCAAAAATGACTAGAGAAGTCCCACTCTAAAGAAATGGATTGACGAAGCTTTACTTTGAAGAGTTTCAATGAAGCCCTAATCATCATGTAGCAGAAGAGGGAAACCCATCCTTTTATACTTACTTTCTTATTTTCGTTTAGTCAATCAGTTAACCACAAGAAGATGTCAAAGAAAAGAATTTTTAGAAATTCATACATGCAGGGGCATATTTTTCGAAAGGTGGGAATGAATCCCGATTTTGTGTTATTTTGATGGACTCATTAGACGTAGGCACAAAAACTCGCTTTGGGTTTGACTCTTTTGAGAGAGTATAAGCGTAGAAAGGTTTGTAAAAGTGTATGGAAGCCCCTGCTGACAGAAAATCAGTGTTTAGCACTATTTTTCATATAACGTAGAAAAAGAAGACTTGTCAAGACATCAGAAAACATATTTTATTTACAATGATCACAAGATTTGTTAAAACCCTTTATTAATTTTCGGGCTATTCAATCACTAATATCGATATGAACAAACATTTTGATTAATCATGAGGAAAAAGTCGACCAATGTGAAGAAAGTTTGTGTATAGGAGAGGCCATTGATGAGACCGAATTTTATGGAATTTGAATGTGTTTATGACCAGACCATTTCTGGTTGCCTACGTTCCCCTCATTGTGAAGTGCTCAGGTCGCCGTAGTTCGGGCGAACTGTGTTTGGCTTTGGGGAAGAATATTTGTCGTCCCTTTGGTGAAAAGGCTCGGATGAGAAGGTTGGATGATGAGGCATGGGCCTTGAGATGATTCCTTGACAAGTCGTTTTGGACGACTGCTTCAATGATTTCATTGATTCTTGATCTTCGTCTTTCATCGGGGGAAAAAGAATTTGAATGTAGCTTAAGGACTTACGATATGCTTTTGCCTCTGCTTTTGCTTTGACTGCTCCATTGTTCTTGACAACTTCCATTCTTCGAGCTTTGATTTTGTCCATCTGTCAAGCTTTTGATCGGCGGGGTTGGGTCATTATCTTCATTTTTTTTAAACACATGAGGACGAAGGCGAGCCCCTGCTTGAACTTTCTTGATGCACATGAGGGCGATGGCAAACTCCTAGGTTGCTGTCGACATGGGATCAATCTTTTGATGCTAAGTGACCGTTTGTTGTTCCTTGATATTGCCGCCGTCTTTGACTTGGTCAAGGTGATGGTGGGGACATGATTTGAAAAGTGTATGGCTTGATGGAGGCCTTTGTGAGGGAAGGAAAGTGTATGGGGAGGGCATTAGTTGACTTTCTCACACCGATTAATCAGAACATTAATTATTTCGAGAGATTATTTGTTGAGTAATGCAAGTGATCATATAAAATAAAACCATTTCATTAAATGCAATGTAGGTGTGCAAATAATGTCTTAAGCCTAGCAAGAAAAGAAAAGGACTCTCTTATAGAAAGTTAAACATTTTACTGCAATGTCCAAGGAGGACTTGATTAAAAGTAAAGCACTAAAACCTACGAAGGTTGACTGAGAGACTATTTTATCTTGATTCAAAGTCAGACACTTCTTGATTCGAGCTTTTACCATCATACACATGGCTTGTTGTTTTTGGCCCGTTGAGGCTCTCAAGCTGCCTATCTCCAATTGGCGCTTGGATTGTAGGCCTTAAGATTGTTCCGCCATTTGGTGAGGAGGAGATGCAGTCTGGGGGGACTTGTTTGAGTACAGGACGAAGTAATCGAATTTCCCGAAGGTTCCCCGAGGGTCCCTACGCTGTTATCTCTGGCCTCATATCTTTCTTTCAACTTCTGCTGGGAGGAGGATGTTCCTTTCCTCTGGGGAGAGTCTTCACTTATCCAGTCCTGAAACTCATCTTCTAAATACTCTATACAGTCACAAACGTCATAACAGATGTGTGCCTTTGGCAAAAGAGTTGGGTCTGAGTTAACTGGCCCTGCTTCCCGCTTCACAACATTCATGTTGGCATTGTTTGGGGAATGATTGTTAGATGCACGTGGGCATTCAAGCGTCCCATCTTCTATCAGCTTCTGGATCTCATGCCTCAAATAATTGCAATCATCAGTGTCGTGTCCGTGGTACTGGTGGAAAATACATTGCTTAGACTCATCCAACCGAATGTTGGGGTTCCTGGGCTTCCAATTCTCCGGTGGCTTTATCAGCTTTTCTTTCACTAGTTCTTCCAGCATCTCGCTCAAAGGCATCTCCACATTGTCATAACGAAGGGAACGGTGTTTTTGGGAGGCACTGTTGTTCTCAAGACTTGGATTTCCACTGTTCAGTTGGTTCCATTATTGGATCTGTCTAAAGGAGGCTGTGGCATTCTTTTCTTTGTGAGGAATTGATGCTGAGTTGGGTGCAGTTGCTGCTTGGTACTGATAGTATTGGGTTGTGTTTGAGGCTGGTTGTGTCTTTGGGTCTTTCTCAAGCTTAGGACTGGCATTGGCCAAGTGAGTTCCGGGGCAAGTTGTCCTATCAGGTTCTCTTACTTTGGGCATTTGAATTTTGCACTGCAGAATCAATTCTTTGCCTGGTTCGACATCTTGGGTCGAGGGAGTACTGGTACTCATCATGAGATTGAGCTTTTCTTGCATTCGTTTCACTTTCTCCATCAATATCGCCACATGGGGGTCAATGGGAACCCTCGAGTTACTGGAACTCGCAACAAGGCTTTTATCACTAGAGGGAACCACAGTAGTAGGTCGATGAAACTGACGGGTGAATTCACTAAATCTGGCAGACGACAATGGAAAACTTGAGGCATCCGGATTTTTTTAGCAACTCACTATCGTATTCTGGTGGGTATAGGGGTTTCAGAACATAGCCACATGGCTCAAACTGATTATGTGAAGCTGGAGCATAAAATGGTAGGTACTGCTGAAACTGAGAAACAGGTGTGGCTGTAGCATTTAGCTGTTGTTGTTGATGAATGAAGCCCAATCCATTCTGAGGGGCTGAGGATGATAGAGCCCTGATGGCCTGAGGTACTGGGAGGAACTGAAGGGCATTAGTCCTTGGTGGGGGATCATATGTCAAAGGAGGAGTGTATTGGTTGTAGGATGGAGGGTATTAATTGTAAGACAGAGGGTATTGGTTGTAGGATGGAGAGTATTGGTTATAGGATGGAGGGTATTGGTTGTAGGAGGGAGGGTATTGGTTATATGATGGAGGGTATTGGTTGTAAGATGGAGGGGTTGAAGTCACTGTTTCTGGAGTTTCATCTTCGGCCATGACCAGAGAACCATTTGCCTCAACTTTTACCTGAACCCCATGACGGCGGAGAGCATCGATGAGCATGGCTTGTTGCTCTTCATGAACCTTGCGGCTGTTTTCCAAGGCTAGGGCTAACTCTTTCTCTCTAGTCATCGGATTACCCGTACCACCACTGTTTTCTGTCATATCTATCATTCTAAACCTCTGAGTAGACGAAACTGATGATTCTAACGAAGTGTCTGAGCCTGAGATTTCTACACTAAAAGCTGCTAACCCGGTATTCTCACCCACTTCTTTCTCACAGCGATAAAGGGATAGGCAAGGTTTAGACTCGGGGGTAGGCAAGGTTTAGACTCGGGGGTAGATTTTTAGGCTGAAGGCTCACGTACCGTGCAGTTAAGAATCTTCAAGTTTACTTAAAACAATGTCTTTTAATTATCCCTATTTGGTTGGAAAAGGTTTCCCTTCTTTTTCGCAACTACTCTAGATCCTGGATCAGTGGGTTCCGTCACTACGTATATAAGCCCCTCATTTTTCACCTGTATTTCGACATCCCAGGGTGGACAGCCCCGGGCGAGGGTCCTATAGGGCAAGCGGATTCCACCGACCGAAAGAGAAGAACGGTCCTAGGGTCTAGTGGACCATAGAAATTTTAACGCACGAGCGATGAGGATTATAGTCAATGTCAACGCTGTCAAAGCCAAGTCTTTAGCCTTAACGGAATTTCGGCAGAGTTTCGCTTGCGCGAGATACGTTGACTTCGACGTTGTCCAAGGAAAATAATAGGCATAGGTCGGACGTTAAAATTCGAATGACACGACGTCACATTGAGCGTTGTTGCATACTTTATGCAAGTCAAAGTCAAAGTCAATGCCGGGGGTCAAGATTTTGCCAATTTTACCTAACGAATTTTCGGCATGGCTTCGCTTGCGCGAGGAATCTTGACTCTAGCATGGGCTCGGGTTTGACTTTTGTGGGGGTATACGACGAGGCTTTATGATACAGTCTAGACCAAAAACCAACCAAAAAGTCAAGGATTTGAAAGTGTGACACGGACTAGTGTAGTGGTCGACACATGCTGCCATGGGGAGTTTGGGATGATTCCGTGCGTGCCCTGGAGCGTCGTAACACTGTCCGTGACTGCAACTGAACAACCATCCCGAGTTAAGGACGAGCGTGCAAAAGTGTACAGGATATATATAGTGCGCGTAGTGTGCGGTCACCTAAAAAATTCTTTTTTGAGTTAAAATAGAGATTTTTCATCATGTGTTTTAAAAGAATGTTTTGGGACGGGGAAAATGCATCATATAAGCACATAAATTTTTTGGTCTAAAACCAGTCCAGATTCTAGACAATGTCCCCGTAAATCGCCACGCTTCCGCATTGATCGCTGTAAGAAACCTGTCCTGGTGGACTTGCTGATAAAGCTGGACGGCGCAGACTGTGGCGTATCAAAGCCGCCCTACTGAACCAAATAGTTTTCCAGGTTCCAAATTGTTGCCATTCCAGAATGTTTAGCCAAGAATTCTGGGCAACTTTCAGCTTCAGATTTGTACCTGCTTATCATTCAGAGTATGTACAATCAAAAAATAGCACAAAGAATGCATAAAAAAGAAAAATTGCACAAACACAAAAATTGGACCCGGGACGGAAGGCTAACCCTTGTAAATGTTCCAAAGCTTCTAATGAGAGAAGAAGTTTAGAAACATTTACTTTTCCCCAGCGGAGTCGCCAACTTTGAATTACCCCCCACATTTTTCTTTTAATGCGAAAAAGGCCAAGTTCACCTCATTTGGAAGACACCATATTTATGAAAAACGGAGTCGCCACGCCACTTTGATTTATCCTCAAAACTTTGAAAAAAAGGAAAAGGGTTCGGAGGTTAAGTTACTCCTTGGGAAGAATGTTTGGCGTTCACCCATGGAGCCTGCAAAAGTAAGTCTTCCAAGGTTCAAAATTTGTGCTTGTTTGTGTGCATGTGTGATTTAAGAAAAGAGAAAGGATGTGCCAAGTTTATATCCGAACGTAAGAACCATTTTAAGAAGGTTTTAGTTCGAGATACCTTGGACTTTGGTATTGTCGGGATTTTTATCCCGTACTCACTTTGAACTTATGATCATCATTATGGGACCTTTCGACCCTCCCATTAGATTAATCAACCCACATAGGCGTAGGAGCCATGGTATGTTTTCATCTAATTTTTCCTTGGGGATTTTAGTCAAATGTTATCAAAGAAATCATTTTTAAGTCCAAGAGTGAGACATTTAGAAAAAGATTGAGACATTTAGAAAAAGAATGAATCTTTGGCCATCAATCCTACATCTTGAGACAATGGTGATTCATAGGGACATTTTGTGTGTTTGTCTCAAGTGATTATTGGAGATTTTGGGACCAAGACTCATTAATTTCTAAAGGGACAAAGATTATGGCATTTTGTAATGGGATTGATGTAAAGATGGAGTCTTTACATCAATCCTCACTATGGAATGCTCAAGAACCATGGGACTAGGAGAATGGGATGTAAAGATTGGATCTTTTATGTTAATCCTATGTCTTTTATGCCTTAATAGGCTTTTAGACAATCCTTGGAGAAATATTCCAACTTTAGGGACCTGGGGAGAAACAATATTAATATAAAGATTTGATTTTTAATATGGAAATACAAGGAGTATCATTAATCTAAGAACATAATGTAAAAGGATGGATCTTCATGGCTTCTCCTATGTCAAATCCTTGGAAAAACTAGATCAAGGGGAGGGGAGAACATTATGTATATAAAGATTGCATTTTTATACATAAATGTAAAGGGGAATCACATCCTCATTTGGGAGATCATCCCTAGAACAAGCCACTTATGGAATCTTGTTCATTATAGTGAGAGGATCTCCATTGAGTCATTTGTGTAGGGGAGTGGGAAATATAGAGCTACATTGCTAAAGATTGAAACTTTATGATGTAAATAAAGGTAAGCAACAAGTAACAATGGAATAAGAGTATATAGGAGTGTATTAGAGGTGAGGGAAGGAGAGATTACCAATATTGGTTTTTCTCTATCTTCCAAGGGAGGTTTTCTTAGGCAATATCTATTAGGAATAGATTAGGATAAGATTAGTGTATGAGAGAGAGTGATTTATTGTGTTTGGGAGACTGGAATTTGAGTCTTAATTTCTGCAGAGTAACTTTGCTGAAAAATTGTATCTGAAAATGGGTAGAGGAGGCCTCTATTTATAGGCTTCTGGTGAGCTTCTAATAAGGCCGCACGGCTGGACCATGCGCCAAAAGAAGCAGCCCGACGCTTTCTTCTGTCGCGTCAGCTGTTTCTGGAAACATGCAAGGTGGCAGATTGGAAGCTTCTTTCACCGAGGTCCTATCCATAATTCTTATTCCTGATAGGTCCTTCCTTGTATGGAAAGTATTGAGAAGTTCCCGAATTGCCCCTAAACTTTATGACAGTTTGGGGAACTGCTAGAAAACTTAGATTGGAAGGCATGAGCCAGATTTGGGTACTTACACATACCCAATCATATCATATGTACCATGTATTATTAATTTAAATGGATATGACAATTCAACTGATGGACATCTATATTATGATGGACGGTGTATAACATATTTTTATAATGCCAGAGCACACATTTTACGGTTAAGGTTTAAGAAAGTAATCATAAAAATATTGAGTTTCAAATGTCATCACCCACTGTATTTTGTAAAGGAGAAAAACAAGTATAGTTGCATAAATGGGCAATTAGCAAATTCTCTAATTAAGTAAAGTTAGTCCATTAAATAGACATAGAAGTGGGGGTGCATTTATCCGTACTATTTAACGAATTGATTAAGCATTGTAAGTATGCCAATCCAATTCGCGATCCCTTTTTAGGTGCATTTTAAATGATAAAATTGCACTAAGGGGCGTTTTGGTAAATTCCCGGTCCGTTTCGAGGCTTCCGGGAACTTTTTATAAGTTTCCCGCGAAGGAAGTATGTTTTAGTATTTTTCCCGGACAAAAGGACCTAGAAGGAATAAATCAGTTTGGACCTCTTGGGAATTAACCCGGAATGTTCTAGAATCTGGTTTTGGCGCCAGAATCGGTTATGGACGCGGCCCGTCGTGCGACAGTTTGAGGCATGGAATTTGGAGACGTTGGGTCGTGCGACATTATAATCCTTATTCCCATTTAGCGTATAAATGCCAATATTCTGTTCATTTGAAAGGAGGCCTCACAAATCTCACCCACAACACTCAGTTTCTCTCTCTAGCTCTCCCTATCTCTCTCTATCCGCAAAACTCCCTCTCGCTCTCTCCTCTCTCTCTCTCTATACGCAGGAACCAGGACCTCCATTGCCGTCATCTTCTTCCTCACCCCAGCTCTCTCTCCCTAATCCCCTCAACCTCAACTGAAGCTCTCCCTCTCTCCCTTTAACCGGCGACCTTCTTCCCCAACGAATCCCTCTCAACCAAACCCAATCCCAAAGCCATCGTCAATCACCGTTCCTCATCTTTCAAGCTTCCCCAAGACCACATCCCCTTCCTCACCAATCTCTCTATCTCTACTCTCTGTATCCAACACCGAGCGCCCCAATTCCAATCAACCGCTTCCTCGTTCAATTCTCTCCCTCAACTCCAATCGAACGGGAACACCACCGCAAAGAACTACAACCGCTTCCCCCACTTCTAAGTCCAAGACTGTAACCGCCATTGCTACACCTCCAATCTCCGGCCAACCTTAGCTGTTACCCTCCGGCCCTATTCCGAATCCCTTGGCGTCTCTCCTTGTCCAATTCATCCCAAGGCAGAGACCAGCGTTCAAATCACGTCTCAATTCCCTCTCTGTTTCTCACACGCACGTACTGAAATTGCCGAAGCGATTCAACCTGGGATTTGTGTCCGTGAAGCTGATTGAAGAATTCGATACCTAACGTGGTATAGAATTCGTGGACTACGAGGGTAACGATCCAATTCCATCTCTCTCGTTTATTTGTTGTCTGATTATTTCATTGCAATAACTATTCTCGGACTTGATAATTGGACTCCATCCGTCCTCAATTATCAAGTCCCAACTGCCGATCTCTCTGTTTAATTGCTTTGCTTGATATTGTTGATATTAATAATGTGATTTTGTGGGATTTATTGTTTATTGGCCAAGGGAGTGTGGATCTCCCTATATCCACATCCCCTTGGTCAATCTATTATGAATTTGTGGATTTCTGAGTTGTATTGACATTGTGTTGGGATTTGGATTGGTTTCTGTCGAATCTGTGTTTCAATTTGTAAGGTTCCTGCAAACGATAAACATGTGTCACGCGACACATCGTGCTAAGCATGTCCTGTGTCACACGACACATGGTGACCATCTGCAGAGACCATATTTCAGTTGTAAGTTCTGTTAGTTCTTCGATGTAAAGTGGGACGTGGCCTCCCAGAGTCAATGGCTTACAAGTTGTATTTCCCCCTTGTTGAGCAATAAAATAGAGAACTCTTATGCATTTTAATACATATCTTGTCATACACACTTTGCACACACATTTGGATGAATTAAATGTTGAACATAGAATGACTCGTCTATGGATGAGGCGTGTTGGGTGAACTCTCGGTTCTTCCCAACACGTAACTTGACCCCCGAACCCATTTTCTCTTTTAAAAGGTTTTCAATGTTTCCTCTTAAAACGGCGTGGTGACTCCCTTATTTTTATTTTTCGGCGAGCGCACATTCAGTGGCGACTCCGCTGGGGACTTGAAACTTGTTTTCGAAAGTGGGTCAAACTTTCGTTATTGTTCAACGCTCATTTCATTCATTTGTGTGTGCTTGGTTGTGTGACATTCTATGTGCCTAAAATGCATTTTATTGCTTTGCTTTATTCCCTGCTCCCTCGTGTCCCTCTTTGTTTGTGTTGGTGCCGGGCCGAGATATGGCATTGTGCTTTGAGGCCGGGCCGGTTATTCTCGCTGCTCGTGTTTCGCAACGTGACTCCTTCCGTCACGCGACAAAGCGTACCTTTGATGTCCCGTGTAGCGACGTAAGGTGCCACTACAGATTATATCTCCTTGGTGCAAAGTTGTGGTTCAGGCAATCCCCATGATCAATTCTATCGATTCTTGATTATTGTACTCTGTGGGGCGTGTGTGTGTTGTTTTTTCTTATATCACCCCTTTTCCAAAATAAAAAAAAATAATAAAAAATAAAAAAAATCATTTTCACAAATAAAGGAAGATAGCCATCCCGCACACTACATCACGTAGATCTAGAACCCTCGGGTGCGATTGACGGCATCACGGACAGTGATAATATTCGCCTACGCTTGAGCGCCTAATGTCAAACCTATCCCCCTAGCGCGTTATAGGTGGAACCACACATTTAACCTCACCCAAACGGTTGGTTTTTGACACGCCATTTTTCAAATACATTAAAATGATTTTTTTCAAAATTTCTAATGGACTTTCGTACCTATCCTAAAACCTAGCACGTGTGGGCATGTTGCCATCGCAACATGGTTTCACGAGAGGACATGTCATTCCCACGGCGTGTTCTAACGAGAGATCATGTCGTTTTGTCAACGTGCACCGACGAGAGGTCATGCCGGATTTTTCCTTGAAATTCTTCAGGAATACCCGTTATGCTGCCCAAATTTCTCTAGAAATTGGGGCTGCTCGTCCGTTCCATAAATGCTTTGGTTTTGTTTAGGTACTACTGCCTATTATTAATTTTGAACCAATACATTTGGTGTATTTGTGGGTGATGTGTCCATAGGTTCCCCCGAGGTCTAGATTGCGTGAAATAAAGGACTAGCCTTTCCCAACCGGCTCTAGGACTTAAAAAACACCGATTTCTACTTGAACAATAATAAGTGTTGCACGAGTCCGTCTCCTTTCCCGTTCTTCCCTCTCTCGTACTATCTCAAAGATTCTCTATCCTCAGCCTTATACACGCTCTCACCTTTTCGCCTTTGCAAGGCTACGGCAAGTTGGGTGGGCGCTCTCGTTCCCGGCGCTCATTGGTCCATATTCCTGAGGCGGAAGCAGTTCAAGTGCCCGAGCAGTCGTCCATCTGACGCGGAATCCAAAATACTCGGTGCAAAGAAGATTATGGCCCACCAGTTTGGAAGTTCATATCCCATGGGTCAGCAGAGTGCAAATGGTGTGTACATTGGAAAGTTGCGGGCTACCCTTGAAGCTGTTTTTTCCTAGCGAGCGAGAGACCCGGTTACTTGCTCAGATTACGAAAGCTAAGGAGAGACGTCTTGTGAAGGACATAATATTTGAGAAGGGTCCTCACCGCACCGATGGCAACGATACCCTTCCTCCCATCCGAAGTTGATGCAGTCGATCAGTCCTCGTAGGTTCTAGAATGTCCAATGTTGGACATGAGTCTGTCGAGTCCAAGTTGGACCAGTTTTTGCTTTGCAGTGATAAAAATCTTTGTTTCTATTCTTGCTAGACTCGAGACATTACTAGTACACCTGCGTTACACTCGATTGAAATGGTCGTATTCCAAATGAAGAAAAGAAAAGAAAGAGAGCCTAGTCCCCAGCGATCCTCTCGGAAGCAAAAGTCAAAGGATCCGGTTGTTACTCAAGAGGAGTCTCAGAGTGAATGAAGAGACAGTATGGATGTCCCTCACCATTACCTCTAACCGATCCCAAGCCGTCCTCTCGATTTTAGAGGACATTCCCAGTACCATTACCCTTACCTTTGCCTTTAGCCAAAGCCAAGATTGACCTCTCATTCTTAGAGGCATTGAAGATGCAAGCATGAATTCCCTCACCTTAGAAATTCCACACACCCCCCCAAAAGCCAACCTCTCATCCTTAGAGGTCCAGTCAATAAAAAGCCCAGCCGACCTCTCGTTTTAAGAGGTCATGATATCCCAAATTACCCAAAGACCGATCGAAACCCCGAGACCCAGTCGCAGTTCCTACCAGATAGCAATTTCAGTCCAACATCGTCGAGATCTAAAACAGATTATTGCTTAAAGAAGAGCCAAGTCCATCCCGGCTCAAAGGACCGTCAAGCGAAGATTGTGCAAATTCCCTTCGTTCATTCGACATTTTATGTGAGCATATTTCATTTCTCCTCCGCAAACACCCGCCGTGGACGTCCCACTGGGGCTTCACATCTGTGTCCCCTATCGACACTCCAAGAGGACATGTTTTGCAATTCTCAAAATCCTCAAAGGTCCTCATATCCTCGAATTCCAACGCTCAGTCTTTTCATTCGGGATAAGCCCGAACTACGGCGACCTGAGCTCCTCCCAAGGAGGGGAACGTAGGCAACCATAACTGGTCCGGTCGAAATCACAAACAAATCTCGAAAAATCCGGTCTCCTCAAGGACCATGCCCGTACACTGTCTATCCTTCCAAATTCGATCTCGATATCAGTGGGCTTTCTCCTCAGGATTGATAAAAATATTTGTTCATATCGGCTTTGGTGGTTGAATAACCCGAACATCAATAAAGGGTTTTAAGCAGCTTTGTGATCATCACGAATAAGACAAGTTTTCAAGTGTCTCGACAAGTCTTCTCTTTCTACATCATAGGAAGATAGAGCCAAACACTGTGTCGGTCAGCAGGGGCTTCCATACACTCTTCCACACCTTGTGATGCTTATACTCTCCCAAAAGAGTCAAACCCAAAACGAGAGTGTCATACAGAAAATCGGGATACATTGCCACCCTCGAAAGATATGCCCCTGCACGTAAACACTTCTGAGTCTTGTCCAGCGACTGATTGACTGCAGTTTGAAGTGATGAGTTGCCTCCTCGGCCACAAGATGACTCTGTCTGCGACGAAGCTGCATGGAATTTCCTCAAGCTTGGGGCTTTGGTTAAGATATTCCTCCGGCTCTCCTTACTAGATTTCCCTCCAAGATTGCTTTGTACTGTCAACCGGGGCTTCGCCAAGTCGGGATCGCTCTCTGCCCCCCCCCCCTCTGCTGCTTGCTGTCTCAGACGCGCGATATCACTTTGTCCTTACTAGCAATGGACCTGCTGCAATCTGTACTCCCGGGAGCGTCCCCGACTTGCCTAAGCTGCACCGTATCATCCATACACCATCACTCATGGGAGAGGGTCCACCCCATCATAAACACTTTCGTTCCATACACAATCCCTCATAGCATAATGGCTACCTACATAGCCGCCCGTCAAGTCATGCAAAACCCTCCCTACTTCCTATTCTCCCCGGCTGAGATGGACTTGTGCAACAAAAGATTAATAATGCATAAGCAAAGAGTCAAATAATTGCTAGGTGCCTAGAGTGTTGTGTTTTCCCCCCGCAGAGTGCCATAATCAGGTGATCGTGATGTGATCGTGAAGACTGTCCCTCGAATCACAGTTCTGGACAAAGAGTCCAAATCCTGCAGGTGGTAGACCCCGCCTTTATTATCTTCGTAAGGCCCGAACTCATCAACACCGTCGGAAAAGAGACCTGCTATCTCACCCTGGGCAAAGTGCTTGTCAAAGGAAAAGAGCCCCACTCGCCCTGCATCCAAGTAATAATGCTCACTGTACTCGGGCCGACTTTAAGGCATGTTCCCGCACAACAGATGATCTTCACCAAGAGCCCGTGAGCGATTTCCGCCGAGCCCGTTCCCCAAGGGCGTATTTTCAAACAGAGCCTCCGTCCCGTGGAATGGCCACCCTAAACCGTCAATGCCAGCTATAGACTAAGACCCTCCGGCAGCCACATCTACCCCCGCAAGTCCACTGATCAACGGAGCTGCACCGAATCTCAAAGATTGCCCCTCAAAGCAGAACCGAGACGGAAAAGTCCGCGCCTACCTGAATCTCACAGAGCACGCCAAAAGCCATAAGCCCCACCATCAGCCGTCAATAAGAGTCGCTGCCCAGCAAGCGAAGTCCCCGGCTTACCAAGCAAAGCTAGGAACACAAGAGCCGAACCGTCGATAATTTCTGCTGCCCAGCAAGCCAGAGTCCCGTCACCGAAGTGCCGACAAAATCCCGCTGCCCAGCAAGCAAACCCCGTCACAATAATTATGGTCCCAGATCAAAGCCAACAGTTAAACACAGAGAGCCCAACCACCAAAGCAATAATTCGCTGCCCAGCAAGCAAGAGTCCCTGTCAGCAGCAGTAGTAGCATAAGACCCTCTGGCAGCTACACATATCCCCAGCAGAACCAAGGTAGTATGAGATCCTCGACAATTACCTCCCAATGAGCAAGCATAAAGCCTAAGTCCCTCCTATAGCCTACACCTATCCCCAACAAACGCAAACAACAAAGATCAACCCCTCCCAAGTAGCCTACAAATTTCGCATTCCGTGTTCGTACGCCTCAAAACAGCCTCCCATCGCCTTCGTGACGCCTCAAAATGAAGCCTTCTCCACTGTGTTTAGACGCCTCAAAATAGTCTCTCCACCAAGTTCAGACGCCTCAAAACGGTCTCCCATCAGGTTCAGATGCCTCAAAATAGTCTCTCCCCCAGGTTCAGACGCCTCAAAATAGTCTCTCCACCAGGTTCAGACGCCTCAAAACAGTCTCCCATCAGGTTCAGACGCCTCAAAATAGTCTCTCCCCCAGGTTCACACGCCTCAAAATAGTCTCTCCACCAGGTTCAGACTCCTCAAAAAAGTCTCCCATCAGGTTCAGATGCCTCAAAACAGTCTCCCCACCAGGTTCGGGGACGCCTCAAAACAGCCTCCCTGTCAGTTCGGACGCCTAAAACAGCTTCTCCCCACCAGTGTTCACACGCCTCAAAACAGCCTCCCACCTGTGTTCGGGACGCCTTAAAACAAGCCTCCCATCAAATCAGACGCTTCAAATATGCAGTCTCCCCACTGTGTTCAGACGCCTCAAAAGTCTCCCACTGTGTTCGTACGCCTCAAAATAGTATCCCATCGTTCAGACGCCAAAACAAGCTTCCCACCAGGTTCGGACGCCTCAAATGGGCCTCCCCATCAGTTCGTGACGCCTCAAAACAGCCTCCCCCACCAGTTCGTGACACTCTCAAAACAAGCTTTCCCACCAAGTTCGTACGCCTCAAAACAAGTCTCCCAACAAAGTTCGGACGCCTCAAAACAGTTCTCCATCGTTCGGGACGCCTCAAAACAGCTCTCCCACTGTGTTCGGACGCCTCAAAACAGCCTCTCCCACTGTGTTCGTACGCCTCAAAATGCCTTCCCCACCAAGTTCGACGCTCAAAACAGCTTCTTCCATCGTTCGACGCCTCAAAACAGCCTCCCACTGTGTTCGTACCCCCAATTCTAAGTCCAAGCCTGTAACCGCCATAGCTACACCTCCAATCTCCGGCCAACCTTAGCTGTTACCCTCCGGACCTATTTCGAATCCCTTGGCATCTCTCCTTGTCCAATTCATCCCAAGGCAGAGACCAGCGTTCAAATCACGTCTCAATTCCCTCTATGTTTCTCACACGCACGTACTGGAAATCGCCGAAGCGATTCAACCTGGGATTTGTGTCCGTGAAGCTGATTGAAGAATTCGATACCTAACGTGGTATAGAATTCGTGGACTACGAGGGTAACGATCCAATTCCATCTCTCTCGTTTATTTGTTGTCTGATTGTTTCATTGCAATAACTATTCTCGGACTTGATAATTGGACTCCATCCGTCCTCAATTATCAAGTCCCAACTGCCGATCTCTCTGTTTAATTGCTTTGCTTGATATTGTTGATATTAATAATGTGATTTTGTGGGATTTGTTGTTTATTGGCCAAGGGAGTGTGGATCTCCCTATATCCACATCCCCTTGGTCAATCTATTATGAATTCATGGATTTCTGAGTTGTATTGACATTGTGTTGGGATTTGGATTGGTTTCTGTCGAATTTGTGTTTCAATTTGTAAGGTTCCTGCAAACGATAAACATGTGTCACGCAACACATCGTGCTAAGCATGTCCTGTGTCACGCGACACATGGTGACCATCTGCTGAGACCATATTTCAGTTGTAAGTTCTGTTAGTTCTTCGATGTAAAGTGGGACGTGGCCTCCCAGAGTCAATGGCTTACAAGTTGTATTTCCCCCTTGTTGAGCAATAAAATAAAGCACTCTTATGCATTTTAATACATATCTTGTCATACACACTTTGCACACACATTTGGATGAATTGAATGTTGAACATAGAAAGACTCGTCTATGGATGAGGCGTGTTGGGTGAACTCTCGATTCTTCCCAACACGTAACTTGACCCCCGAACCCATTTTCTCTTTTAAAAGGTTTTCAATGTTTCCTCTTAAAACGGCGTGGCGACTCCCTTATTTTTATTTTTCGGCGAGCTCACATTCAAGCATGCAATCACTTTATCAAATAATGAGGCCATATAAAAGTATTTATTAAGGGTTAACGAGATGGAAAGTGACGACCTGAAGAAGTTGAACGGAGCAGTTTAATGAACTATGTCAAGAACTTAATGGGAATTTTAACTGTCGTTAGTTGAGAAGGATTTGAAGTTAACACGCATTGCTGGAATTATGTGGCTGATGATGGATGTCCTTTTAATTTAATTTTTCATGGATCTCCAATCTCTCCTCGACTCTGCTCGTCCCTTCCTCCGCGGTGAACTCCAAGCCCGTCGGCGCCGACGAGCCCTGTCTTTTTGCGATATCAAATTGAAGGTTTCCCATTCTTATGCGGTTTCTAGGTTGGCGGTTTCCGTCATCCTTTGATTTCATGAACTTTGGCCAGCGAAAGCGAGTTAACTGGTAAGTCGATTTCTTCTTATGCGACTTCTTCTTTTGCGATTTCCTTCTTTTACGATTTCCTTCTTTGACGATTTCCTTTTTTTTACGATTTCCTTCTTTTGCTATTTTCATCTTTTGCGATTTCCTTCAATCTGTTTGGGCAATTTCTTTCGATCCCATTTTGATTCATTTCAGCGGCCTCGAGGTTTGTTAACAGTTTTCGCGATTTCGTCGCTGCAATTTCCCTAGACCTTTCGGCGATCATTTGATTCTTATGTTGGGTTTTGGGGTTACAAACGCAGTGGAAGATTTAACAAGAACATCAAAACCCTAGCCCTAAGATCCGTCTAGCATGAAAAGATTAGAAATATATATACATGAAATAGAATTTACATACCTTGAATGCGATTTGATTGTTCAAATACAAATCTCCAATAGCGAATCTTAAAACGAATCTCAAAAACCGTTGATGAAGGTTTTTAATTTTCTCCTTGTTCTTTACCTTGTGATGAATCAACGAACGAAAGGCTTCAAGCTTTTGGTGATTAACTTATCACCCTCTACCGGTAATCCACACTCGAACGGACCAATAATGCTTCTTGTTTGATTGCTAGATGATCTCGATTATTGAAAACGATTTTCAATAATCAATGGCTAAAAGTGTTTTGATCTTTGATTCTTAATCTAGATCTCAATTTTAGTGTTTCATAAACCCCAAAATTTCATGTGTTTTTGGCTGACCAAAGGCTTCTATTTGTACTAAATATAAATCCCTAACTATTAGGGAAAGAAATCTTGTCAAAGACCAAAACCTAACCAGCAAAGGAAAAGCGTACGAACCAGTTTTTGTCCGCTGGCACGACTCGTCCCCAGGGGCACGAGACGTGCCTTATGGCCAAAAAATGTCGCGCTACGAATCGTGCCAGTAAACCAGGTTACCAAATCAATGGGGCACGAGTCATGCCTGAGGGCACGAGTCGTGAGCATGACTCGTCCTACAGGGCACGAGTCGTCCCCAATTGCACAGCCTCAGATTCTGTCGTCCCTTCTTAAGGCACGACTTGGGCCAAGAGGGCATGAGTCGTTCCTTCAAGCACGAGTCGTGCCAGAGGGGACTAGTCGTCCCTTGAGCCAAGAAATCACCCTTTTAGCCATTTTCAATCCGATCTTTTGTGTGTGACCCTTTAGGAATTATATTTTATGTTGGTAGTGAGTTGAAACATCAACCTCACAAGACATAAGTGACTTCTAGCAAATCATTATGTCCACCCAATTAAATATAACATCAAAGCTTGATTCCTTATTAATCAAATGTCACAATCCCTTTGTCCACGATGTCTAATTGAACATGAGTCATGGTCTACGTCAACTCATTCCGTTCAATGCTTTCTCGATTCTGAATATGTTAATAATCCAAATGCATTTGATCTCTATCAAATCACTTGAGTGTGGCCACACATTTCATCAACATCATCCATCGAGGGGCCCAAGCAAACATCTCTCTTCATAAGAGGGACAAATCCCATCTTGACTTATCATTCTTCCCTACATGAATCCGATCGTGCTAACATAGCCCTTATTGCTATCCGATTAAAGATAGTGTTAGACTATATTAAACGCAACGTTCATCATGTGGAAGACGATGATAATCTCAGGTACAAAGGATTCCAATGACACGACTATCATAAGATTTAATCATGACAACAGACCATGTCATAAATCTCATAAGTAGGTCATGTCCAATACTTGTTCTCTAGAAAGTATCCATATGTGTAATGTGCATCTCCATGCATATAATCATCTCCATGATTATCCATTACCCACTTATACTAGTTGTTCATAACAACTAGGGACGCAGTTCAATATAATAAACATGTAAACATATAATGAACCAAATAAACATATACTTTATAATAAATGATAAAAATGATTCATAACGGTTCAAGTTAAACATAACTATAGCCTAGGGCATTACACCAACAATCTCCCACTTGCACTAGGCTCCATCTATGTATCTAATACCCATGGACCTCTGTGAGCTTTGTGAGGGATTTTGAGTCGCCACCTATATTATTCGTTTGGAAAACAAAGAAAAACCATTTTGAAAGAGATTTGGGTTCGGGGCTTAGGTTATGGAATGGGAAGGTCAAGGAGAACCCATTCCACCCAATCCGGAGATCGGTCTTGCTAAAGAAAAAAGAGGTTTTCGAAAGAGAGAAAAGGATTTCAAATAAAAAATAAATAAAAATCCATTTAACGGGGTTAAACGGAATGTAGGATCGATTGCTTCGAGACCATCCCCATGATTTAGGGAGGCTATAGGCCGATCCTAGATTCTATGGATTTATACCACTCTAATAATCAATTAGAAAGGGATTTAGGGGTTACCTTGCGTGAGGTGATTCGGGCAGAGTTTTGACTCAAGTTTAGAATCGAATCTTGACACGGACAGAGCTTCGCCTCAGTCCTTGACTCGGATCTTGATGTTTTTTTATCAACAAGGTTGACAAACAAACTTTGAGGTGATTTTAGGGTGATTTTGTAGGAATCTTTCAGGGAGAGAAACCAACAAAATGTGTGTGTTGTGTAGAATTCTGGACCTCTGAAACACTGAAAGTCATCCAGTATTTATAGGTGTTGGGGAAGTGTTGAGGATGAGATCAAACACTCCTAGGAAGGTTCCAGACTCCCAAAATCATTGGTTGGCCGGATGGATAAAGTTTTATCCCGAAAAGAGGTTAAAATCGACGAGGAAACTGTCATTTGCATGCTGCAGAATGACAATATCTCGCGTGAGACACGCCATTCCGCGCGAGATATTGTGGTCTGTGGACAGTTCTGTCCTTTCCCAGTTATCTCGTATGCAGTTTAGTCCCAAACTAACGGTGGTTAGTCAAAACTTAACGAAACATGACGAAATGGTGGATTTCTACTTCTTGACTCTGTAAGTACGCCAATCCAATTTGCAACCCTTTTAGGTGCATTTTAAATGATAAAATCGCACTAAGGGGCATTTTGGTAAATTCTCGGTCCATTCCGAGACTTCCGAAAACATTTTATAAGTTTCTCGCGAAGGAAGTATGTTTTAGTATTTTTCCCGGACAAAAGGACCTAAAAGGAATAAATCAGTTTGGACCTCTTGGGAATTAACCCGGAATGTTCCAGAATCTGGTTTTGGCACCAGAATCAGTTACGGGCGTTCCCAGTCGTGCGACAACTTGAGGCATGGAAAAGCGATTCGTTGGGTCGTGCGACATTTCAATCAATTTTCCCAATTTACATATAAATACCAAATTGCTTCATTTGTAAAAGGGGGATAACACACAACAACACACAGTTCCCTCATAATACTCTCAGTTTCTCTCTCTAGATCTCCCTATCTTTCTCAATCCGCAAAGCTCCTCCTCTCTCTCCTCTCTCTCTCTAGATGCAGGAAACGAAATTCACCATTTCCAAGCTCTTCCTCATCGGCGACCACACCCAACCTCAACCTTCACCACCATTCTACCAACCTTCTCTCCCTAAATCGACTCCTTCTTCCTCAATCACCACCACCGTATCACCTTCCTCTTCCAATCCACCATTAATCCCCTTCCTAACCTTCACCAATTCAACCTCCTTCAACCTCAATTGAACGAAGAACAGCCTTCAACGCCGTCAGAACTGCCTTCAATGTCGAGCCCCTCTCTCTATACCAAATCGGCGTTCACCACCTCCGTCCTCAACAAAACCAATCACAACCTCCAAGCCGTTAACCGCCACCGTTGCACAACCAATTTCTGTCCGGCCCTGTTTCAGTCCCTTGCGTCTCTCCGTTCAATTGATACCGAAGTAGAGAGATACTTCAATCTGTGAGTTCTAGATCCGATCCCGTAGCTGAATTGAAGAATTCGATACCTAACGTGGTATAGAATTTGTGGACTACAAGGGTAACGAATCTCTTCCCTAAATTTCTATCTCATATTTGTCACTTGTTTGCTCCGTTGCAATTATTATTCCCGGACTTGATAATTGGACTCCGTCCGTCCTCAATTATCAAGTCCCAACTGCCATTCCTCTGTTTAAATTAGTTTAGTTAGATGCAATTGATATTCATAATGTGATTTTGTGGTATTTGTCATATATTGGCCAAGGGAGTGTGGATCTCCCTATATCCACATCCCCTTGGTCAATCCAATGTGAATTCGTTGATTTCTGAACTGTTTGGATGTTTTTGTTTGATTGAATTTGGCCTCTGTTGGATCTTTTTTCAAAGTGTAAGGTACCTGCAGATGGTAAACATGTGTCACGCGACACACTTGGACATTTGGAGTCTTGTGTCACGCGACACAAGTGGCTTTCTGCAGAGACTATTATTTCAGTTGTAATCCGTTTCCTCTGGTTTGTTTGCTGTTGAATTTGTTCATTTTAGGCTATTCTGTGGTATTCTGTTAATTTGGCATTTTTGCAGTGTGAGTGTTGTAAAACCTCTACATAGTGCTTTGTTGTGTCACGCGACACATTTGATCCCTCAGATCCTGTGTCACGCGACACAATGAGTCCTCTGCAGCAGGTTCAATTTCAGTTGTAAGTATTGTTCCCCTTAGTTGTAAATGGGATGTGGCCTCCCATGGCAAATGGTCTACAAATTGTAAATCCCCTTGTTGAGTAATAAAACAAAGCACTCTTATGCATTTTACACATATCTTGTCACACACACTTCGCACACATATTTGAATGAATTGAATGTTGAACAATAGAAAGACTCGTCCACGGATGAGGCGTGTTGGGTGAACTCTCGGTTCTTCCCAACACGTAACTCGCCCCCCGAACCCATTTTCTCCTTCAAAAAGGTTTTCAATGTTTCCTTAAAAACGGCGTGGCGACTCTCATTTTTTTTCGGGCGAGCGCACATTCAGTGGCGACTCTGCTGGGGACTTGAAACTTGGTTTTCAAAAGTGGGTCAAACTTTCATTCTTGTTCAACATTCCCTTCATTCACTTGTGTGTGCTTTGTTTGTGACATTATATGTGTCGTTTGCATATTGTGCTTTGTTTTATTCATGTCCCTCCTTGTGTCCCATCTTTGTTGTTTGTGTTGCTGATGCTGGGGCTTGAGACATTATTTTGAGCTTGGAGGCTGGGGCTGATTTCGGTTTTGTTCAGATTCTGGTAATGTGATTCCTTCTGTCACGCGAAAAAGCGTACCTTTGATGTCTTGTGTAGCGCGACAGAAGGTGCCACTCAGCAGGATTATATCTCCTTGGTACAGGTTGTGATTGTGGGGCAGTCCCCCATGATCAATATTATTGATCCTTGATTATTGTACTCTGTGGGAGTGTGTGTGTTATTTTCTTTTATCACCCCCTTTTCAAAAAAAAAATAAAATAATAAAAAATTAAAAAATAATTAAAAAATAAAAAATCATTTTTCGCAAATAAAGGAACATAGCCATCCCGCACACTACTTCACATAGATCTAGAACCCTCGGGTGCGATTGACGGCATCGCGGACGGCCATGAATTTCGCCTACGCTTGAGCGCCTAATGTCAAACCTATCCCCCTAGCGCGTTATAGGTGGCGCCACACTTTATACCTCACCCAAAACGGTTGGTTTTGACACGATATTTGCAAATACACTAAAATGAATTGTTTCAAAAATTATAATAAGCTTTCGTACCTATCCCAAAACCTAGCACGTGTGGGCATGTTGCCAACGCAACATGGTTTCACGAAAGGACATGTCGTTCCCACGGCATGTTCTAACGAGAGATCATGTCACTTTGTCAACATGCACCGACGAGAGGTCATGCCGAATTTTTCCTTGAATTTCCTCGGGAATACCGTTATGCTGCCCAAATTTCTCCAGAAATTGGGGCTGCTCGTCCGTCCCATAAATGCTTCGGTTTTGATTAGGTACCATTACCTATTATCAATTTTGACTTAACGCATTTGGTGTATTTTTTTGAATGATGTGTCCCTAGGTTCCCCCGAGGTCTAGATTGTGTGAAATAAAGGATTAGCCTCTCCCAACCGTTCATAGGACTTAAAAGACACCAATTTTTACTTGAACAATAATAAGTGTTGCATGAGTCCATCTCCTTCCGTACTCTCCCCTCTCCCATACCTTCTCAAAGTTCTCTACCCTCCGTCTATACACCCTCTTCACCTCCACAAGGCTACAGCAAGTTAGGTGTGTGCTCCCGTTCCCGGCGCTCATTAGTCCATATTCCCGAGGCGGAAGTAGTTCAAGTGCCCGAGTGGTCATCCATCTGATTCAGAATCCAAAACGCTCGGCGCAGAGAAGATTATGGCCCACCAATCTGGAAGTTCATACCCCATGGGTCAGCAGCAGAGTGCAAATGTGTAAGTGCTCCAATTTGAGCTTGTTAGTATTTTCGTTAGAAAATTAACGAAAGTTATAACATTCCTAACAATTCCTAACATTCCTAACATTTCTAACAAAGCAAGGGCAAAGTGGGCATTGTTATTTAAGGATAAACCAAGGAAAGGAATCAAAAAAGCAAAAGAAATAAGAAAAACCAAAAATAGAAATGGCCGGAACAAAAACTGGCTGTTTAATTTGAATTTTCAAAAGATTATTCCTTGTGTCCAAAGCCTGAAGCAGCATTTAATGAACAATGCACGCTAACAACCCTATCCGCGCGGACATGTTTGCATTTTTCAGAGGGCTATAAATTGAGCCCTCCAGTCTCAAAAATAAAAAAAGAAGAACACATTTCCTCAACTGCACTTTGGCGAAAATAGAGAGAAAACAGTGAGAATTCCATAAAATTGTCACTTTTTTCTCAACTATTCAACCAAAATCACACTCACTCAAACACTCTCATATTCAAGCCCTAAACACTCTTACATTCAAGCCTTCAAACACAAAACACAAAGAAGATAGGTATAACCTCCCTCTTCTTAACCTAAATCTCTCATCCATGCATGCATTTTCAAGCTACAAAATGTAGTTCATTCATCTTCTTGTCTTAGATCCAAGAAGATCACCATGGAAGTTCATCTCCATGGATGATCTTCTACAAGGATCAACATTATTTTCAAAGTGTTCTTACTTTCTTGCAAAGAAAACGCATTTTCAAAAACCTAAAAATCATTTTCATACATCACATCTCATTTTCAAAGGATAAAATTCCCCTTTCCAAGCAAATGAAGTGCTTAGTCCTAATGTACCCCAAGGATGGTTTGATATAGTTGATTCACCACTAAAATGTCAAGTGATCACTAATCAAAACCTAGGAAAATGGGGACAAGCATGGATGCCAAACCCCCCCTTTAAAATCACATTTTCCTTCTTGAGAAGTTGCTGTCCAGTAGCAATTTTCTAAGACCCCAGTCCATGGTCTAAATTTTTGGACACAGATAAACTTGGAATTTGGTGTTTATTACAAAACACTTTTTGTCAACAACATCCAGAGCTTTCCATACATATTTTTACTTTATTTTTTGCGTGAGTAAAACTCCCTTTTTCAAATTTTCTTTTGAAGGTCAGATCACCAGTCTCTGGGAGTCCAGATCTCATATCTGAGATTTCCAGAGGGTTTTGGGTCCTCAAATCTTCTTCAAAATAGAAAATTCGTTCACAGAAATCTTATTTAAGGTGTCTGGAACAACTTTAATTCTCTGAGTTTTCTCAGATTATGAAGTTTTGAAGCCCTTAAATCTATTTCAAAATTAAGTGTCCACTGCCTTTTTCATTCTGGCAGAAGTGTTCTTCAACTTCTAAAAAACTTTTGAGTACCAAAACTCTACCCAAAAATCATACCAAAAATCATGGCATCTGTCCAAAGTCTAATAAAGAATTCCCAATTTTTACTTTTCTGAGTTTCAACTTATTTTGGCCAAAACATACACACACACACACACACAAATGATTTTCAGCTTGGAAGACTCGTTTTACGAGGCATTCCGGGTGCACACTAACGTCCTTCCCGGCATGTAACGTGACCTCCGAACCCAAATCTCTAATCTCGGGCATTTTTCAAAGTTTTGGCCCTTAAAACAAAAATGGCGTGGCGACTCCGTTTGATTTCAAAAATCGGGCGACATCATCACAGTGGCGACTCCGCTGGGGATGTATCAAGCTTTTTCTAAAAAAAAAAAAATGATATTTGGTATATTGGTGGAAACCATTAAACTTCCCGTTATCGCCTCCTAACACGAGTCGGGGATAAATTGTGGTTTAACAATCCCACGTACCGGTATCATCGTTTTCAAAAAAAAAGAAAAGCTTTTGAGGGTCAAGCTTCCGTCCCGACATTTAAAAAATCATTTGTTGTGTGTGTTGATTTTTGCACATTTTCGTGTTGTCTCGGCCGCCTCGGAAAAAGTCAAAATTTTGACTGTCGGAATCATGTCCCTAACTGTCGGAATTTTTGTGCTTATGTGCTTATGTGCTCATTTAAAAAAAAAAAAGATTTTCAAAAAAAAAATTTCAAAAAAAAAAGAAAATTTTCAAAAAAAAAATCATGCATCATATTTTTAAGACACATAAAAAATTTTCTATTTTACTCAGAAAAAGAAAATAGACTGCTTGCACACTACGCGCACGTGACCTTACACTGCACACTACGTCCCTAACCCGGGGAAATCCTTATCGCGGCCCGTTTGGTCTTATTACGCCTCTCGGTGCAAGCACAGGACTACCCAAACATCCCATGGAGCCTCGTGTCGACCATGCACTTGTCCGTGACACACTTTGTCCGAGACCCGGTTGGTTTTTAGTTTGGTCTGTGTCATGCCCTGTCTGTGTATAGACCTTTCCTTTCAAGCCTTTGTCGGCATACCGACTCAATATCTTTCGGGGACCCTAATCGCCGAAGCTCCGCCGGTTTTCCGCCGCAGACTTTGACCAAGATATTGACCGGCGCCTTGACTTCGGCTCGACCGGCACAAATTATACACTGACTCCCACTTTGACACCGAGTCATCAAGGATTAATGATTATTCCATGCCTAATTACGGCTTAACTGACGACAAGTCAAGATCAATCGTGGACATTTATCGGGCCCAAATCTTGCCGACTTTTCGTCGAGCCCCTGACATGATCTTGACTTTTGACGTCGCCTTGTCCGTAATTTACATCGAATGCTCGTTAAGACTCGATTACCCGCCGACTTTTAGGATCGTTTTTCTTCTCGGTCGGTGGGACCCGCTTGCCCTATAGGACCTCGCCCGGGCCGCCCACCCTGGAGGTCGAAATACGTGGAATACGAGGGGCTTATAGACGTAGTGACGGTGCCCACCGATCCAGATCCAGAGTAGTTTGCGAAAAGAAGAGAAATCTTTTCCAACCGATTAGGTTAATAAAACATGTTTTAAGTAAACAGGAACAAATAACTGCATGTTGCATGAGCCCAAAGCCCAAACACTTACCCTCCTTCAATTCCCAGACATCTGAACCCTCGTGTCTTTCCCCCGCAGCTCCTCACAAAGGTTGGTTCCGGACACCGGGTCACCGTTTGATTAGTTGGGAAGAGTCAAGCGCGTCATCAGCTTCACCGTTTGTTCTGACTCCGGGTTTCAGAATGTCTGCGCAGCCGGTAATGATGGGGACAACGTTGCTCCATCCTCCAAAATCCCTCAGACAGACCAGTATTGGATCCAGTTGGTAGAACAGATGATACATCGACATGAGGCTCAAATTAACGACCTTCTGGGGTTGTCGCAAGTCATGGTTTGACTATCAGTCTCAATTCCGATGGCACTTTTACCGCGGAGAAGGAAGAAGGTTCTCCTCCTCTCCTTAATCATCTCGGATACATCAAGATGCTACCCCAAGATTCCTATGTCTCCACCGTCGGGACTCCTGCACGTCGGCTCACAGGGCAACTGGCCCCCAAACAGCAGTCCAAAAGGCCACCATTCAACAGCAGTCAGGGACGAAAGAGTTCGGCATACCGTCAGTTGTCCCCTCTCAAAGTGATGATCCCGCAAATATCAGCCTGGGTGATGAAGATCAGGAAACAGCTTGAAGATATGGTCGGCCATCAAAGCCCCGGAGGAACGCTGCAGGACAAAGCAAGCTCCGGATTGAAGAGGCCACACGCCACTTCGGGACCTTAACAATCTCCCAACCGACCGGGGCTCCCCGAAGGACAAGCATATGCCTGTTCCCCCGGATCTTAATACCTCTCATTACCCTAAGCAGAGTCCGACCATTCGCTTCCGCATGAGCCCAACAGCCAGATCTCCCTGACCGGCTCAACTCAAAGTCACTCCAAAGAATGTGCTCAAACCGAGGTCCCAAATCCACCACCAAAGTAGAACACATTTGGTGGGATATCTCGCGGCGTCCCGACCGCCTTGAAAGGGACTATCAGGATCGGATACACGAGGACCGTCCTCCTAAAAAGAAGAAAGTTTCCTCCCAAAGAAATTGAAAGAGAGGTTCGAGGCCGGTGATACCAGCTGGTACGCTCGGGGAGCCATCTGGGGGATTTGATTACTATGTACTCTATTCCAGCCAGTCTTCCCCAAAGCAAACAGGGATAGAAAAGCCGAAAAGCCTTGCCAACGACAGAATTGAGACTTTCGGACACCAGAATACTATAGATCTGGGTAATTTTACTGCCAATCAGAAATCCATCCCCCCAAGGGATCAACCAAGATTCAGTCTGTCCAGCTCCCGAGTGCATACCGACAAAGAAAGACCAACGCCAGTTTGGCGCTCCCACTCAATCAACATGTTGACTGGAGATGGCAACCGCCACAAAAGGCCTCAGTATAACCTAGAGGCTTCAGCAAAGGTTCTACCTCGCAAGAAAAAGGCACGAAGTGACTGGCTTGATGACTCTCTTTTTCGAGACAAGCACCAAATCTATGATCCCCGCCTATATGGTATCATGATCACCTTCTGCGACGAAGATTTGCCAAGAGATGTTTCCCAGCACAACGAAGCTTTGTACATCACCATTAAGCTCAACACAGTATCGCTCCCTGGAGTATTGGTGGATAATGGATCGGCCATTAATGTCCTTCCCCTTAGCATGATGCGGGCCCTGCGCATCAATGAAAGGCATATGATCCCATCTACCCGGATTATCAAGGCCTACGACCGCTCGTCTCGTCCCATCCTGAGACGGTAACTTTGGAACTCTGCGGTACGAAACCCAAATGGTGCCGGGGTTCCATGTAATGGACATCCCATCCGAGTTCAGAGCCCTATTAGGACGCCCTTGGTTGCATCACATGAAAGCCATAGCTTCCACCCTCCACCAATGCGTCAAATTCATTAACCGACAAGGGGACCTTGAAGTCATAAGGGGTGACAGTTTCCTCATAGGGAACGAAGCCGAGATCGTCACTAAGCATGCTCTTAGCCAGACACCGGGGCTACCTCCTCCGAATCGACCAAGGGACTATCGGGGCAAGTCTCATCAGAATCCCCCAGAATCCGGTGATGCCAATTATGTCAACGCACTCAAGCGAGCAGACTCCGAAGAAGTTCGATTCATCAAATTCAATTGTCATTTCCAACATTTGGAGGCATACTGGAAGGAAACATTGAACACCGCCATGATACAGGCACACAAACCCCCGATCCCTAATCACAGCTTTGTCACCATTCTTCAAACTCACTCTCTGACCCTGCCAACCCAGGAAATTTTCATGATAAAGATCGACAAGCATCGTCATACTCAACTCGAATCTATGAACGTCGTGTGGGACGTCCTCCTTGCTGAACTGCCTGTTAAGCCTTTCCGCTCAAGTATGGGGCATGAGATTTTTCCAGCAGCACACCGAGACACGATACGCCCTTACATCTGGATTGAGCGGTCAGATTGTGACGAGATAGAATCCCCCAGAATTGAGGAAGATCCCTACATCCACATGCTCAGTTTTCAGGTGCCGGACACAATTGATCCTAGTTCAGAGAAAGAGATGATAGCAGTAACTGAAGAAGGAGAACAGAAACGAGACAGCCCCCGAGTCATGAGGCCTCTGACAGCGATGCCATTAAGGAATTGGGAAACTCTCTCAGGCCCGTCCGCGACCAAAGAAGAAATGATCACCAAGCTTGGATTGGTCCCCCGTCCCTTTGTGTCAACCTTTGTAAAATCCTCTGAGTCTCTCATTGTTGAGTTTGAGTCTTTCGAGTCGTCCGATGGCCTCACGCCTGAAGACCACGAAATTATAGCCAATACTGTATTCCCTTTTATTCTCAATGAAATGACGAACCTTTCTGAGTATCCCTTAATTGCCACTTTAACTAATGATGAATTAACTAATAATCTAAAAACAGTTAATAACGATTCACTAGATGAAGAAGCAGACACATTAAATGAACAATATATCAAAGAAATCTTTAAGCAGGTTGTCCGGAAAGAGGAAAATCGAGCCCAAGCTGCCGAAGAGATTTTGACGAGTGTGAATTTGGGAACTGCGGAAGAGCATAAAGAGACGCAGATTGGTGAAGGGACTGAAAGGGATGCCCTAATTGAGCTGCTAAAAGAATTCGTGGATGTGTTCGCATGGTCCTATAAAGATATGCCAGGCCTCGATCCTTCCATAGTTGAGCACCGAATACCGCTCGACCCCGAGGAAGTCAAGCCGCAGCGAAGCTAAGAAGAATTAAGCCCGAATGGTCCCTACAAGTGAAAGAGGAGATAGAAAAGATGCTCAGGGCAGGGTTCATCAGGGTCATTGAATATCCTACATGGCTTTCCAACATAGTAACGGTGACCAAGGCCAACGGAAAGATCCGGTGCTGCGTAGACTTCAGAGACTTGAACAAAGCCAGTCCAAAAGATGATTTCCCCCTGCCAAACATCGACATTTTGGTAGATTCCACGGCCAACCATGAAGTTAAATCCTTCGTCGACGGTTTTGCCAGTTACAACCAAATCAAAATGGCAGAAGAAGATCAAGCCAAAACAGCCTTCACAACCCCTTGGGGCACCTACTGCTACACGGTCATGCCGTTCGGACTAAAGAATGCTGGGGCTACGTACCAGAGGGCAGCTACAGCTCTGTTCCATGATATGATCCACAAAGAAATTGAGGTCTATGTGGACGACATGATAATACACTCCCGAGGATCAGATGGCCAACACTTTGTTGATTTGAGAAAATTCTTCGGCCGCCTCCGAGACCACAGCATGAGACTGAATCCAGCCAAATGCACCTTCGGTGTAAGACGAGGCAAGGTGCTAGGATATATGGTGACAGAACGGGGAATCGAAGTAGACCCTCAGAAAATAAAGGCGATAGTTGAAATGAAGCCGCCCCGGACACTAACAGAAGTTAAATCCTTCATGGGAAGACTCCAATACATAAGCCGCTTTGTAAATTAGCTGACCTCGATCTGCGAGCCAATCTTCAAATTGATGAAGAAAAATGCCCACACAGAATGGACTCCAGAATGTCAGCTCGCTTTTGAACAGATCAAGGCATACCTCGTGAATCCCCCGATTCTTTGCCCACCACATCAGCAAAAGCCACTATTGCTATATCTAACTGTCACGGATACAGCAATTGGGGCTATGCTAGCTCAAGAGAAGAAATATTCCAAGGTCGAAAATGCCATCTATTTCGTAAGCAGAAAGCTCCAGGGAAGCGAACTCAATTACTCTGCTTGCGAAAAGACTTGCGCAGGTTTGGTCTGGGTAGTGGGAAAGTTGAAACACTACATGCAGTCCCACCCGATACATCTCGTCTCAAGGATAGACCCCATCAAATATCTGTTCGACAAGCCTTCCATCTCTATGATGTTGGCAAAATGGTCATTCTTTTTGGCTGAATACGACATCACTTATGTTTCAAGGAAATCCGTAAAAGGACGCATAATGGCAGAACATGTGGGCGCCTTCCAACTCCCGGACCTATAAATCGTGTCACAGGATGGAGGGTCCCAAAATATACCATTTACAAAAAACTTTTCTTTCATTTATCTTGAAAAGTACACAACACATTTTAAAAACCATTTCAAAATAACCTCTCTACACAGAGGCGATATGCAAACCTCTTTTCAAACCAAACACAACCTGTTTTAACAAAATATACAACTAGAAAGGCTATACACAAGCCAACCAAACACAACCCAAGTTTAAGTTACTTACAACACGACACAAATGAAACATGTTGTAAAACTTTATATACAATACATTCCCCAAAAGAATAACAGCCAAACACAGCCCAACTCCCAAAAGAACTCGTACCCTGACAACCCAAAAGGAGTCCAAACTCTTTCCCCGGCCTCACTGGTCCGGTTCACCTGTCTCAGCGGGATCTAAAAAATAAAGGGAAAAGGGGTGAGATAAAATCTCAGCAAGTCATTATGTATGCAACAATATGCCATACAATATGCAACACATAAACAGGTTGCTCACATCGGAAAACAGTAAACACATTACGTTACCTTTTCCTTCTGACCAATAAGTCATATACAATGCAACATACAATCAAGTTGCTCAATAACACATTGGGAAACAGTAAACACATTACGTTACCTTTCCCTTACCATTCCCATCTGAATCATATGTAGTACAACGGTGGGAGGGATACTCCGCTCTCGTGAAATGCTAGTGCTTATTCACGTCTTATACGACCTCAACGAGAGATCCATATAAGTTATCGGCATTCATATGGCATGACCGCACATATCCATAGAAGGCTGCGCACCCCCGACCGTGGCCACGAGACGGGGAGAGGTCACAGGTATAAGGCAATCGAAACAACTTATGAAATATCTTCTCACAAGTGTTGGGATCCCATATACCCCCACAATATTCAGCTGATACCATCATAGTCAAGTACATAACATTTACTTGAACATAAGTCCACCCTATGGGACATCAATATATATAACATGGAACTATAACTCATGTTAAATCAATAACAATAGTGCACATATATTTCAACACTATGGAATAACAACACAATACAATAACATGGTATTACGTACTCATGTTCAACCAAAGAAACAGTGCAACAAGTATTTGAACACTTGTACACAATCAACTATGAACAAGTAAGCACTTATGTCACCAAATATATCACATAAGTCTTACGTAATCAATTCATACTATGGAAAGTAAAAACAGGGTGTTCAACTCCTGTTTAACAAACACAGTAGTGCAACTTCTTATTTAAGGCACTATATAAGCCAAGGACCTTGCACAAGTCACCATGTAGGGATAAAACAACATATAACCAGCCCTACACAATCTCTATACAACATTGAACAACTTACCTTTAGGGTTCAAGTTCAAAAAAACCAAGTTTTATAACATTTGGTTCAATGGTCAAAAACTGCCTTTCAAGCAAGTTCACGACCACTTTTAAAGCACTTCCCATTATCCAATTGTCCCATTTCAAATTCCCTAATGTAGTACTAAAGTTGTACTAAATACAGGATCAAAAAGTGTTCCAATCCGAGTTGTTTAGCCTAGGTTTGCAAAGCCTAGAAAATGGACCAAAACTGCAGATTAGAACCATTCAGCAATAAAACTGTCTTTCAAGCAACTTTAGATCAATTTTTAAAGCTCTTGCCAAAACCTTTTTGGACAATTCCAAGTGCTACAATGTTGTACTAAAGTTGTACAACAAGTTTAGTTAAAGAGTGGTTCAATACCTACCCCTTTACCTAGGTCTACAAGGCCCCAAAGTTGACCCCAGACCCTTGATTTGGTCACGAGTCGTGCATGAGTGCACGAGTCGTGAAACTTCCCTGCACGACTGATTCCAATAGCACGACTACCTCTCACGAGTCCCCCATGAGGGTCACGACTCGTGCTCATAAGCACGAGTCGTGCCCTGGCACCAGAAACCCAGGCGGCCTTGAAACATCGGCAAAACTCAACAACAACAACCCGGTTCAACACCGGTTACGCCACCCTTGGTCTCGGTTATTTTAAGGCCATTTACAGCAGTTCATGGACATGTTTTGGGACTTAAATACACTCCTTTCAAGTCTCATAACACCTATATAACAAATACAACAAGTACCAATTCATACCACCACCTTTTACCAAGTTGTTCATCACTACTCAGCTTGGTTCTTCAACCTTACTTGGTGATTCCCATTCCAAACACCTAGAGCTGATCTCCAACTCCACATAAATCAATTACAACATCATAATAACACTATTAAACATGTTATAATCAGTTGAAACAAAGAACCATAATAACTTACCCAATGAAAAGAGAAGATAATCGGATAACTAGCTTTAACCACCTTCCTTAACCAAGTTTCAAGTTGGAATCAACAAACAAACCACCATAGAATTTCTGGGAATTTGTAGATGTTAACAAGGGTTTTGGGAACTCTCTAGGCTGATGGAAGAAAGAAGAACACTGAGGATACGTATATAAGCTTCTTTAGGAAGCTTTACACAAGATATTTATAACACATTTACAATCAAGCTCCTCAAAGTTTGAAAATGAACAAAACACTTCCTTAAGCTTTATTTTACACATAAGCTCCTTATAACTTTTTATAACACTTCAAATTAGAATTCAAGTGTTACCAAGGAACTATACCACTTCTCTTTATCTAGACATTATATACTTAAATCAAGTTATAACATCTACAAGCACATAGTTCAACAAAATGGCACAAGATGCACACGTAAGCAATCAAATGACACAAACCAAGGATGATATGCAAGGCATACCCAACCTCACATGCTTCACGTGTGGCCAATATTGTGCCTAGGTTTTGGGTCGTGACACTCACTCCCCCTTAAACAAAATTCGTCCCGAATTTGGACTTAACTTACCTGATTGATCAAACAACTCAGGATACCTCTGACTCATCTCTGATTCCAATTCCCAAGTAGCTTCCTCGATGGTGTGATTCTTCCAAAGAACTTTCACCATGGGAATACTCTTGGTACGCAATTCCCGGACCTGCCTCTCCAGAATCCGCAAAGGTACCTCAACATAGGTCATATCCGCCTGGACATCCTCAGGAGGAGAACTCAACACATGAGAGGAATCATAGCAGTACTTCCTCAACATGGACACATGGAACACATCATGGAGAGATGAAAGAGATGGTGGTAGAGCCAAACGATAAGCTAGCTCACCTACCTTCTCTAACACCTCAAATGGACCAACAAATCTCGGAGCTAGTTTCCCTTTGTTGCCAAACCTTTTGATCCCCGTTCTTGGTGAGATCTTCAAGAACACAAAATCACCAACCTGAAAGGATAACTCCCTCCTTCTCGTGTCGGCATAACTCTTCTGGCGACTCTGGGCTGTCCTCAATCTGTCACGGATCACTTTGATCTTCTCAGTTGAGTCCCTAACCAAATCTGGACCCCAAAGTCTAGCCTCTCCAACCTCATCCCAACACATTGGGGACCTACATTTCCTCCCATATAGTGCCTCATATGGTGCCATCTCAATGCTAGACTGGTAGCTATTGTTGTAGGCAAATTCCACTAAAGGAAAATGGTCTTCCCAAGATAACTTGAAGTCCATCACACAAGCTCGTAGCATATCCTCGAGAATCTGAATGGTCCTCTCTGTCTGCCCATCAGTCTGAGGATGAAATGCTGTACTGAAGCTCAACTTAGATCCCAGGGCCTCATGCAAAGCCCTCCAAAACCGCGAAGTAAATCTCGGATCCCTATCAGAAACAATGTTGACAGGTACTGCATGTAGTCTCACAATCTCACGGATGTACAACTGAGCCAATCTCTCCAAGGAATACTTGGTTGAAACTGGAAGGAAATGAGCTGATTTGGTCAACCGATCCACAATCACCCATATAGCATCCATCTTTCGCGGAGTAGGAGGCAATCCGATCCACGAAATCCATAGAAATGCCCTCCCACTTCCACTCGGGAATATCAAGTAGTGAAGCAATCCAGTGGCCTCGATGCTCCACTTTAATCTGTTGGCAAGTCAAACACTTTGACACAAACTCTGCCAATCTCCTTTTTCATGCCATTCCACCGGTAGCCCGTTTCAGATCCTGATACATCTTGGTGCTTCCTGGATGAATAGCAAATCTGGACTTATGGCCATCCTCTAATACTTGCCTTTTGATTTCTGGGGAAGAAGGTACACAAATTCTGCCTTTGAAGGTGAGAATTCCATCCCTGTTCAATGAAAACTCCCTAAACTTGCCATCTTGCAATTTCTCTCTGATTTTCCTCAATTCATCATCCTGTAACTGAGCTTCCATAAGATCTCCATAAAGAGTAGGAACAGCTCTGACATTGGCAAACAACATATCGCCTTTCAACTCTCGAGATACCAAGGATGACAGATGAGCCTTACGGCTAATAGCATCAGCTACCACATTGGCCTTCCCGGGATGATAAGAAATGACACAATCATAGTCTTTGAGAAGCTCCAACCATCGCCTCTGTCGGTTGTTCAATTCTTTCTGAGTAAACAAATACTTCAGGCTCTTGTGATCTGTGAATATCTCAAACTTTGCCCCATACAAGTAGTGCTTCCACTTATGCAATGCAAACACAATGGCAGCTAACTCCATATCGTGGGTAGGATAATTCTGCTCATTGGTGATAACTTCCTCGAAGCATACGCAATTACCTTCCCATTCTGCATAAGAACACATCCCAGACCCTCTTTAGAGACATCACTGAATATAACAAAGTTCTCACAACCCTCTGGAAGTGTAAGAATAGGAGCTGAAGTCAATCTCTTCTTCAGTTCAGTAAAGCCAGCTTCACACTTTGCATCCCAAACAAATGGTACATCCTTCCTAGTCAATCTGGTCAACGGAGTTGCAATTCTCGAAAATCCCTCAATAAATCTTCGATAGTACCCCGCTAAACCAAGGAAACTACGAACCTCTGTCACAGTAGAAGGCTGTTTCCAGTTAACTACGGCCTCAATTTTTGAAGGATCCACTGCAATACCATTTCTGGATACCACATGACCCAGAAAAGAAATGCATTTCGGCCCGAAATTCACACTTGCTGAACTTTGCAAATAACTGTTTCTCACGAAGCACGGATAAGACTATTCTTAAGTGCCTCTCGTGATCTTCCCTGGATTTTGAGTATACCAAGATATCATCAATAAAAACAACCACAAAATTATCAAGATACGGCTTAAAGATCCTGTTATCATATCCATAAAGACTGCCGGTGCATTGGTCAATCCAAATGGCATAACAAGAAATTCGTAGTGCCCATACCTTGTTCTGAAAGCTGTCTTAGACACATCATCTGGCTTTATCTTCAACTGATGGTATCCGCTACGTAAATCCAACATAGAATATATAACGGAACCTTGAAGTTGATCAAACAAATCATCAATGTGAGGAAGAGGATATTTGTTCTTAATTGTAGCTTGATTCAATAGTATGTAATCAATACACAATCGCAAAGTACCATCCTTCTTCCTAACAAACAACACTGGTGCTCCCCAAGGTGATACACTAGGTCGAATAAAACCCCTATCAAGCAACTCTTGCAACTGAAGTTTCAACTCTTTCAGCTCAGCTGGAGCCATTCTGTAGGGTGCCTTAGAAATGGGTGAAGTACCTGGCAATAAATCAATACAAAACTCCACTTCTCTATCTGGAGGCATACTATACTCAGTTGAGAATACGTCACTGAACTCATTCTGGCAGCACAGAAGATAACTCAGGAGATTTCTTACCAGAATCTACCACATAAGCCAGGTAACCCTCACACCCCTTAGATAACAACTTTCTAGCCTTTAGTGCAGAAATAACATGAATGCCAAATAAAGATTTATCAGCATCAAAAACAAATACAGGCACATCAGGCATAGAAAAGGTGACTCGCTTTGCGATGTCCACCAAGGCATGACAAGAACTCAACCAGTCCATGCCTAAAATAACATCAAAATCTCGGATTGGTAACTCGACCAAATCCACTGGCAATACATGCCCACAAATAATGACCTCACAGCCATGATAGATCAGAGAGGATTCGAGGTGCTCTCCCACAGGAGTAGAAACCTCTAGCACATAAGGTAATAACATAGGCAACTTATGCAATGTAAATGCAAAATGAGATGCCACATATGAATGAGACGATCCAGGGTCGATAAGAACACGAGCCCTGACCCCTGTGACAGGTACAATACCTCTAATCACTGCCATAGGATCTACCTCACCTCGGCCTAAGGCAAACACTCTGCCTTGCACTTTCTCCTTTGGTTTCCCCTCTACATCTCTTTTCACTCCACCTCTGGGCTGATCACCTTGCTGTTTACCACCCGGAGCTTGCCCCTTTTTAAATTTAGGACAGTCCTTCTTGAAATGCCCCATTTCACCACAGTTTAGACACTTGCCCTGTTTCCTCCAACTGCTGTCTTCTGAATGCCCAATCCTCTTACAAAAGTTGCAAACAGTTCCAAATTGACAAGATACAGGCCTTGTTAAAACTGTAACTGTACCTCCCTTAGCCACTCCAGAAACTGAAGCTTTAGGTTGAATCTTGCCTTGCCCTGAACTCTGGCCTTGAGACTTACCCTTACTTCCACTTGCCTCAGATTTACCCTTATGTTCATCAATGTCATTCTCGATCCTGTAGGCCATATTAACTGCCGCTTGGTAGGTAGGAAAGTCATGAGTCAACAGTTGCTTCCTGAATTCCAACCTCAACCCTTTAACAAACCTGTATACCCTCCTGCTCTCATCTGGCACGAGATGTTGGCAATACCTTGATAACTCAGTGAATTTTGCAGAATATTGGGCTACTGTCAATGCCCCCTGCTCAAGCTTTAGGAATTCCACCTCTTTCTTGTCTTTGGTAATCACAGGAATGAAGTGTTCCTTGAATTTTCCAACAAAGTTCTCCCAAGTCTGGGGCGTATGATCCCGCTCCCAGCTTTCTTTAAGGATCTGCCACCTATGTTCCGCCGGACCCTCAAGCTTAAACACTGCACATCTGACTTATTCTTCATCTGTGCTCTCCATTGCAATAAAGATTTTGATCATAGCCTCCAACCATCTCTCAGCTATCGCAGGATCTGGATCTCCATTGAAGCTTGGTGGAGACAATTTAATAAACTTTTCTAGGCCCTGTGTTGGCCTTACCTCAGGTTGCTGCTGTGCTCTACCCTGAGCTGCCATAGTCTGGAGGAAAGTCTGAAACATTGCCATCATCTCAGCATTAGGACCTCCCCCAGCCCCCTGATCACCAATATTTCCCTGCTGGTCACCACTAGTTCCAGCCATTACACTGATCCCTGCAGGAAACACTCGGCGTCAGATATCACACACTCCCCCCTTAGACTAGACATCTACCCTTGACTCTAGCCAAAGCTCGGATACCAACTGTGGGCACCTTCCAACTCCCGGACCTATAAATCGTGTCACAGGATGGAGGGTCCCAAAATATACCATTTACAAAAAACTTTTCTTTCATTTATCTTGAAAAGTACACAACACATTTTAAAAACCATTTCAAAATAACCTCTCTACACAGAGGCGATATGCAAACCTGTTTTCAAACCAAACACAACTTTGTTTTAACAAAATATACAACTAGAAAGGCTATACACAAGCCAACCAAACACAACCCAAGTTTAAGTTACTTACAACACGACACAAATGAAACATGTTGTAAAACTTTATATACAATACATTCCCCAAAATAATAACAGCCAAACACAGCCCAACTCCCAAAAGAACTCGTACCCTGACAACCCAAAAGGAGTCCAAACTCTTTCCCCGGCCTCACTGATCCGGTCCACCTGTCTCAGCGGGATCTAAAAAATAAAGGGAAAATGGGTGAGATAAAATCTCAGCAAGTCATTATGTATGCAACAATATGCCATACAATATGCAACACATAAACAGGTTGCTCACATCGGAAAACAGTAAACACATTACGTTACCTTTTCCTTCTGACCAATAAGTCATATACAATGCAACATACAATCAAGTTGCTCAATAACACATTGGGAAACAGTAAACACATTACGTTACCTTTCCCTTACCATTCCCATCTGAATCATATGTAGTACAACGGTGGGAGGGATACTCCGCTCTCGTGAAATGCTAGTGCTTATTCACGTCTTATACGACCTCAACAGAGATCCATATAAGTTATCAGCATTCATATGGCATGACTGCACATATCCATAGAAGCTGCGCACCCCCAGACCGTGGCCACAGACGGGGGAGAGGTCACAGGTATAAGGCAATCGAAACAACTTATGAAATATCTTCTCACAAGTGTTGGGATCCCATATACCCCCACAATATTCAGCTGATACCATCATAGTCAAGTACATAACAGTTACTTGAACATAAGTCCACCCTATGGGACATCAATATATATAACATGGAACTATAACTCATGTTAAATCAATAACAATAGTGCACATATATTTCAACACTATGGAATAACAACACAATACAATAACATGGTATTACGTACTCATGTTCAACCAAAGAAACAGTGCAACAAGTATTTGAACACTTGTACACAATCAACTATGAACAAGTAAGCACTTATGTCACCAAATATATCACATAAGTCTTACGTAATCAATTCATACTATGGAAAGTAAAAACGGGGTGTTCAACTCTGTTTAACAAACACAGTAGTGCAACTTCTTATTTAAGGCACTATATAAGCCAAGGACCTTGCACAAGTCACCATGTAGGGATAAAAAAACATATAACCAGCCCTACACAATCTCTATACAACATTGAACAACTTACCTTTAGGGTTCAAGTTCAAAAAAACCAAGTTTTATAACATTTGGTTCAATGGTCAAAAACTGCCTTTCAAGCAAGTTCACGACCACTTTTAAAGCACTTCCCATTATCCAATTGTCCCATTTCAAATTCCCTAATGTAGTAATAAAGTTGTACTAAATACAGGATCAAAAAGTGTTCCAATCCGAGTTGTTTAGCCTAGGTTTGCAAAGCCTAGAAAATGGACCAAAACTGCAGATTAGAACCATTCAGCAATAAAACTGTCTTTCAAGCAACTTTAGATCAATTTTTAAAGCTCTTGCCAAAATCTTTTTGGACAATTCCAAGTGCTACAATGTTGTACTAAAGTTGTACTACAAGTTTAGTTAAAGAGTGGTTCAATACCTACCCCTTTACCTAGGTCTACAAAGCCCCAAAGTTAACCCCAGACCCTTGATTTGGTCACGAGTCGTGCATGAGTGCACGAGTCGTGAAACTTCCCTGCACGACTGATTCCAATAGCACGACTACCTCTCACGAGTCCCCCCTGAGGGTCACGACTCGTGCTCATAAGCACGAGTCGTGCCCTGGCACCAGAAACCCCAGGCAGCCTTCGAAACATCAGCAAAACTCAACAACAACAACCCAGTTCAACACCAGTTCTGCCACCCTTGGTCTCAGTTATTTTAAGGCCATTTACAGCAGTGCATGGACATGTTTTGGGACTTAAATACACTCTTTTCAAGTCTCATAACACCTATATAACAAATACAACAAGTACCAATTCATACTACCACCTTTTACCAAGTTGTTCATCACTACTCAGCTTGGTTCTTCAACCTTACTTGGTGATTCCCATTCCAAACACCTAGAGCTGATCTCCAACTCCACATAAATCAATTACAACATTATAATAACACTATTAAACATGTTATAATCAGTTGAAACAAAGAACCATAATAACTTACCCAATGAAAAGAGAAGATAATCGGATAACTAGTTTTAACCACCTTCCTTAACCAAGTTTCAAGTTGGAATCAACAAACAAACCACCATAGAATTTCTGGGTATTTGTAGATGTTAACAAGGGTTTTGGGAACTCTCTAGGCTGATGGAAGAAAGAAGAACACTGAGGATACGTATATAAGCTTCTTTAGGAAGCTTTACACAAGATATTTATAACACATTTACAATCAAGCTCCTCAATGTTTGAAAATGAACAAAACACTTCCTTAAGCTTTATTTTACACATAAGCTCCTTATAACTTTTTATAACACTTCAAATTAGAATTCAAGTGTTACAAAGGAACTATACCACTTCTCTTTTTCTAGACATTATATACTTAAATCAAGTTATAACATCTACAAGCACATAGTTCAACAAAATGGCACAAGATGCACATGTAAGCAATCAAATGACACAAACCAAGGATGATATGCAAGGCATACCCAACCTCACGTGCTTCACGTGTGGCCAATATTGTTCCTAGGTTTAGGGTCGTGACAGAACATTTGGCCGATTTCCCAAGTGATGAGTCCCGAGGACCTGAACCTCAATTTCCCGATGATGGAATCTTTGCTCTAGAAGGAGAAAACCGCTGGCAACTCTTCTTCGACGGGGCGTCAAATAAAAGGGGGAACGGAATAGGAATGCTTCTGGTCGATCCTACTGACGAACACACCCCCATAGCAGTAAGGTTGAACTTCGAGGTCACCAACAACGCTGCTGAATATGAAGCTTGCATAGCCGGGCTGGAAGCCGCCCTCGAAAGAAATATCAAGGAATTGGAGGTGTATGGTGACTCTGCCCTCATCATCAATCAGGTCTCTAATAAATGGAAGACCGTAGGCCCGGGTCTGCAGAAATATCGCACTTACATGGAAGAGCTAGTAACTCAATTCAAGGAGATCAGCTTTCATTACTTGCCCAGAGACCGCAACAGATTTGCAGATGCTCTGGCAACACTAGCCTCCCTCGTTGAAATACCCGAAGGGAAGTCCGTCAAACCATTCAGAGTAGGGAGAAGAGAAAATCCCGCTTATTGCTTTGAAATCGAAGCAGAGGCCGAATCTGCCAGTGATCCCTGGTACACTCAGATCTATCAGTACTTGAAGAATGGAGAAGCCTCCTTCAAAAATGAAGATGGGGAATATAAAGAAGGAATCAAAGCGAAAAGTCTCTCGGCCACAGGCGACTCGCCTCCCATTATGTTCTTTTGGGAAACATGCTATACAAGAAGCGTTATCAAGGCCCCCTCCTGCGATGTATCGGCAAACAAGATGCTACCGAACTCATGAAAGAAATACATGGTGGTACCTGCGGCCCTCACATGAATGCTCGAGCTCTGATGCAAATCATACTGAGAATGGGGTACTTTTGGATCTCCATGGAAGCCGACTGCATCCGGTTCGTCAAAAGCTGCGACAAATGTCAGCGATACTCAAATCTTAATCATTTGCCTCCTCACGAGTTATACTGCATGACAACCCCTTGGCCTTTCGTCACATGGGGAATTGATGTCATAGGCAAAATCACACCATCAGGCAGTAACGGCCACGAGTTCTTCCTGGTAGCCGTCGACTATTTCACCAAGTGGGTTGAAGCGAAATCCTACAAAATCCTCAACTCAAAGAAAGTTGCCCTCTTCGTCAAAGAAAGCATCATATGCCGATACGGGTTGCCAGCCGAAATTATCTCAGATAATGGATCCCACTTCGAAGGGGAATGTGAAAGGCTGCTGGCAGAATTCAGAATAACCCGTCACAAGTCATCTCCTTACAGGCCCCAAACCAACGGAGCCGTCGAAGCAGCAAACAAGACCTTGGAAAATATCATTCGGAAAATGGCTGTCCGAGGCAGAGATTGGCCCGAGAAGCTACACCTGGCACTCTGGGGCTATAGAACATCGATCGAACGACAAGCGGGAAACACCGTTTGCCCTCACATACGGAGATGGAAGCCGTGCTCCCAATCGAATTGGAAATCCCCTCACTCAGGTGTCTTTGTTGGAAAGCCAGATCAACGAGGTCGAATGGCTCCAGAGTCGCTATGATGAATTGGCCCTGCTAGATGAACGCCGATTGAAGGCCATGGAACACATCCGAGCCTACCAAGGCAGAATGGCCAGAGCCTTTGACAAGAAAGTAAAGCATCGGGAAATCCGAGAAGGTGATCTCGTCTTAAAATAGAAGCCCTCAGTCCGTATCAACCCCCTCGGCAAATGGGAGCACATGCAGGTCGGGCCATACGTCGTCCAGAAGATCTTCTCCGGAGGAGCCATGCAACTTGCAGATCTCGACGGAAATCCCTTTGTACACCCAGTGAATGGTGACAAGCTGCGCAGATACTACGCGTAAAAACACCGAGTCAAAAGAAGAAAGAAAAAAAAAAGAGTGCTAAAAGAGTAATACCCAACTAGGTTGAAAACCCGAAAAAGGGCGGCCTAGGTAAAAAACAGGGTTGCACAAAAAAAAAAAAAAAAAACAAAAAAAAAAAAAAAAAAAAAAAAATAATAAAAAAAAAACAACAAAAAAACAACAACAAAATCGACCAGGTTGAACTACGAAGACCTGAGCTCCTCAAAATGAGGGGAACGTAGGCAGCCGGAAATGGTTCGGTCTAAAGCACAAATAAAAGTCAAAATCTGACATCAATACACTGATCAGACCATGAAAGCGTCTCGAAAAACTCTGAAGCAATTCAAATATTCATTACAAGTTAAAAATTCTTTGATGAGTCTAAGCCCGATTCATCCCTACAACTGGCAACCTGCTAAAAGAAATTAAGATACATAATCAAACTAATGTGTCTGCCATGACAAGAAAGGGATACTCGGAAACCTCAGAGTCACTCCATGCCACTCGAACTGGCCTCTCCCCTCTTCTTCCCCCTTCGAGTCTTCTTCTTCTGAACAGGAAAAATGTCGGTCTTCCTCCTACCAAGCTCTGGTATAGGAACAGGATCTATCAAACCAGCCTCTGTCAGGGCCTTAGTAGCCCTAGCGTCATCTCTCATCTCCTGTAGCCTAGCTAGTAGCATAGGAGTCCTCCTCTCCTGCCTCTTGACATAAGCTTCATAATCGGTTACCACATCTCCGCTCCTGTCATGAGCGTTGGCCCTCGCCTCGGCCCTCCTCCTCTCGGAAACTGTCAGGTCCTCCGCACCCATAATGGCCTCACGCCGTCTCAAAATAGCCATCTGAGTCTCTCCAAAATGCCTCTCGTACCAATCCAGGTACCAAGTGGTCAAGAACACAGGTCTCGGACGCCTGAGGATAACCCGAGAAGGAAAAACGTCATACCTCCATGCTCGGGACAGAAATGGAAACACCGAAGGATCATCCATAGAAGCGGAAGCCACCACCCCGGTGGCTATATCATCAAAGTCCTCCAAAGGAACCTGCTCTAAGCCGAACTGTCTCAGAACCAAGGACGGAATATAGAAGCTGGACTGAGAAAGTCCCGGAAGCATGACTACGGGAGATCCATCCTAAAGTACTCTGCGAGTCTCCACCCGCCAACAAGGCACTGACCATCTAATATCTTCTGTCTGGCGACCAGCCATCCAACGCTCCCATGAGCCCTGATCATCAAAATCTACAGCAACCCCTCTCCTGGCGAATGTCCAAGGCTTGATCATATCAGGAGTTTCCCGAAGAATCCCCAAGCGCTCCATCAGCCACAGAGTCAAGAGGAACGGGCTGCCCCCGTGCATATAACGTCTCCCAGTAGCCAGCCTATCGAGAGCATGAAAAGTCTCCCCCAAGATCAAAGGTACAACATCTCTGCCCAAGCGACAATGAACGACCACATCCAGCAGAGACCGATGACAGATCCCAAAAGAATAGACCATGAACAAGGTCCCGAACATGCAATGTGCAAAGGCATCCCAATAGGCATCGTCAAGCAAGCCTAAGCCCCTAAATCTATCAGGGAGACCAGAAATGTTAAAATGATCGGGACCACAGATCATACCTTGTGCCTCCTCCGGGGAAAGATGAAGAAGGTTGCACAATCTATCAACGAAAGAGGCCCCTCCGGGCAAAGGAACCGCAATCTCTTCCACCTCCGGACCGCCAAGCAAAGCCCGGAATTCTTCCACGGTCGGAACAACCTCATTGTAAGAAAAGCAAAAAACATGCCTTCTAGTATCCCAAAATGATGAAGAAGCTCTCAAGAGGTCGTAGTCCGGAACCAATTCTTTGAGGGACCATAAGCACTTCACCTTGTACCTTTCTTCAAAGAATGACCTCCTCTCATGCATAATCTCCCGAGACCACTCTTTAAACTTGGTGAAGAATTGCATTTGAGAATTTTGGGATAATTTGGGTGGGTTTCTCATGCTCACAATTCTCTCCATGGTTTTTCTCTCCTTCTCCCCAAAAATGGCTGTTTGAACTGGTGGTTGAAGAAGGTATTTGAATTTGAAATAATGGGAGACCAGATCTGAAGCAAAATTAAAGGACAATGTCAGATGTAGGTCCTATCCGCGCGGACATGATTGTCTCCCATCAGAAAAATCTTTGCAACAATCCAAACTGCTGTACCAAAGGAATATTTTGTCCCAGCCAAAGCCTGTCCAAACCAGTCCATGCACCAAACATCTACACCCTTGCCAAAAAACCTAGGCTCATGCAACATTGCATTCATACAGCATTGCATTCAAAAAAAAAAAACAAAAAATAATAAATAACAATAATCCTGAATTAATACATTCCAAAAAAAAAGAGAAGAAAAGAGCAAAAAAAAATGTACATAAAAATAAACTGTAGCTGTACAAATCTCAAATCTCAGAAATCAATTCAATCTCAAGTAATCAATCGGAGTCCCCAGCGGCCGACGTCTGCCCCCGGTCCCTCTTGCGGCTCGGGCCCGCCTCCTCAGGAGCCATGAAAATCTCAGGCTCAGAATCATCGTCCTCGTCCCCGGAAGAAGGCTCGTCAGGACCAACCGGCACGCTCTGATAGGGCAAGCCAAGATCTGCGAAGAAATCATATCCGAAGGTGAAGGCGTCAGACTCCTGGACGTGTGAAGAAGATCCACCATGCTGCCAGACGTGTCCCTGCCCGTAAGGATCTCCGAGAATGACGTGGTCCGAATGTAGTACCACGCGGGGGTCAAGGAGAGGAGAAAGAGGAGTCTCAGAAGAAGTCTCTGAAGGAATAGGGGAAGCCTCCCGCCTGACAGGCGCCGGCCGTGGTCGCCTCTCTCTAGCCTGAGGAGCCCCGCAAGCAACCATCCTCCTGATAAATCTCTTAGCCCCGATCACCTGCTTCGTCAGCCTCTCCACGACCACCTCCAAAAACTGCACAAAAGCAAAAGCGTCAGAAACAGTTGAAGCAAAAAAAAAAAATGATGACAGGAAAGAAAAGAAAAAACAGAAGCAAGAAAAGAGGTGGGAAGGAAAATCCATACCTTCATACCCGGACGAGGCCGAAAATCTCGTGGAAGCCGCTCAGGCTGAGGGATCTGCACCCTCAATCGGACCCCATCCTGGACATATGAAAAGTCCATCCGAGGGTACCGCGGGACCCCTAACCCCTCTCTATCCAGAACCTGGGGCGTCCTTAGCCTCCTAAAGACAAATACTGGATACGGCTCAATCGCCACGAATGCCGAGAAGTGCTGGCCGGCTCAGTAATCATCCCAGGTCGCAGATCTATCACTCGGGTGCATCATATCGGCGGGAGGCTCCACTGGTGTCATCAAAGGCGAATTCATGCCATGCTGGTGCGTCACCCTCTCTCCCAGATAATAGATGTCGCAAGTCAGACCTCTCAGAATCCTCCGCTGCACAGTCCATATCTCAGCGCCCTTCAGCTGCGCCACCTCGAAACGATCCCAGGTATAGAATATCATCCCCTCATCCGTCTCAGCCCCCGTCAAAGGAAGGCAATCCGAGTACCTGAGAGTCGTACGCCCCCTGGAACCTTTCTTCTCTCGAGCATGCTTGGACCAGGAGCGCATGGCTGGATACGCCCCGACGTACTCCGCCGTCTGTCGCCACATCGTGACGTGAAAGAACTCCAACGCCCATACCTGTGAAAGGTAAAGATCAAATCAATCCAGTGCAAAATAAAAGTGTGTGCTCAAGAAAAAAGGGGAAAGCAAAAAAAAAAAGAAAAGAAAAAGAAAGCTTGTACCTCCAGAGCAAACTCGAAGCAGTAGAAGGAGCTCACAGCCTTCCGGCTGTATCTATCAAGAGCAAAGTAAAGCTCTACCAGCCCGACCTCTCCCCAAGAGACATCTCCAGCCATCTCCACATCCTCCAAACTCCTCAGCAAAGCAAACACCGCCGTCCCCTCGGCGTGTCCAAAAAGAGTGCTCGAGAAAGCAAACCATAAAAAGGCCCTAGCAATCTGCTCAGCGCCTATCCTCTCATCCCTAGCCTCGTAGCTCCCGATGACCTCCACAATCTTCCCATAAACCACGGCGTACTCCATCCCCATCCCCTTTTTGGGAATGGGAGTAAAACCCAGAAGAGCCTGCAGGTCCACATCGCTGCAGCCGTCCCGCCACTCAATGCTGCGTCCAATGAAGGACAGACCCGTGATTGCAGCGTAATCGGAAGGCGTAACCGTAGCCTCGCCCCAGAAAAAGTGAAACGTGTGCGTCCATTACAGGTGGCTCAAACGCGCGATACACTCTGTTCTCACTAGCAACAGACCTGCTGCAACCAGTACTCCCGGGAGCGTCCCCGACTTGCCTAAGCTGCACCGTATCATCCGTCACTCATACATTTTCCCACCTGTAAGTACGCCAATCCAATTAGCGACCGTTTCAGATGCATTTTAAAATGATAAAATTGCATTTAGGGGCGTTTTGGTAAATTCCTGATCCATCCCGAAACTTCCGGAAACATTTCATAAGTTTCTCGCGAAGGAAGTACTTTTTTGTACTGTGCTCAGGCTAAGGGACCTAAAAGGAATAAATCTGTTTTGGACTTTTTAGGAATTATCCAAGAAGGTTCCAGAACCAGATTTTGCGCCAAAAACGGTTATGGTCACCTTGTGTCACGCGACAAGTCGAGGCATGGAAAGTGGTTACGTTACGTCATGCGACACAAGGCTACCATGTACTGCAGCTATAAATAAGACCCTACCCCTCTCAGTTTTGGATCCAAATTTGAACCTCCCAAAGTCACTCTGCCAAAATTCATCCAGAAACTCTCTCTCTCCTGCTCCCTTACCAAAACCACCCAATTCCCTACCAATTCCCTCACCTCTCATCTCTCTTCAACCCATTACCTCTCCTTCTCCACCACACACACTTCAGATACTCCAATCCAGCTCTCAGTTCGTGCTTAGATCTCTAAGTCATAAGTTGAATTGAAGACTCCTACACCTAACTTGGTGTAAGAGTTGAGGACTACAAGGGTAACTCTCTCTCCTCCTTTCTCTCTCTCATCTACTTGTCTATTTTGTTCTTCCTTCTTCTCCACTTGATAATCAGGCTCCATCTGCCTCAGATTATCAAGTGGCAACTGCAATCTCTCTGTTTAAATCGTTTATACTTGGATCCAATTGCTTGCTTATGATGTGATTTACTTAGATTGGCAATTTGGATGTCAAGGGAGTGTGGATCTCCCATATCCACACTCCTTTGATCAATTCGTATCTAATTCATGTTGTTCTTATTAGTTTTGGTAGAATTGTTGTGAATCTGTTGGATCTGCATCTTAGTTTGTGAGGTACCTGCAGATGGTAACCTTATGTCACGCGACACATGTGGACATGAGGAGTCCTGTGTCACGCGACATGTCGTGACCATCTGCAGGGACCATATTTCATTTGTAATTTGTTTTAGTTGTTTATTTTAGCATTCAATAAAGTGTTCATGCTGTTTAATGCTTAGATCTGGTCTTAATAGTAATTTTGTGTTCATCTGGAAGTTCTGTGATCTGATTAGTTGTGAGCCTCTGCAAGGTGACCATTGATGTCACGCGACATGTTTGGACAAGGGAGTCCTATGTCACGCGACAGAAATGATCCTTTGCAGAGGACCTGTTTGTTTTGTAATCTGTTCTTATATTGTAAAGGGATGTGGCCTCCCGGACAATTGGTCTACAAGTTGTAATGATCTTGCTTATTCAATAAAATCCATGTTTATCGCATTTGCCAATTATCATCGTTTGCACATTGTCTTGAATTACTTGGATGTCTAAATTAGAAAGACTCGTCTACGGACGAGGCGTGTTGGGTGAACTCTCAGTTCTTCCCAACACGTAACCTGACCCCCGAACCCATTTTCTCTGTCAAAAAGGTTTTTCAAAGTGCACCTCTAAAAGCATGGCGTGGCGACTCCTTTTTCCATAATTTCTCATTTTCGGGCGAGCGCGCATTCAGTGGCGACTCCGCCGGGGATTTGCTTTTTGAAAACCTATTTTTTCAAAAAACTAAGAGGGTCAGGCTTTCGTTCGTTTAAACATCCAATGCATTCATTCTATGTGCATCCTTGATAATCATGTGCGATACATGCATTTTATGAGATCTTACAATTTGTAGACCAATTGTGTGTTTCTTGTGGTTTTTTTTTTTTTTTATATGTGGCTTTTCTGGTTTGTTGCATCCCTTGCCAAGGAGAGGCAGGGGCTAACCTCAGTTTTGCAGAGGTCTGGTTTGGTGACTCTCTTAGTCGTGCGACATCTTTGTCCCGTGTTGTCCTGTGTCACGCGACAAGAGTAGTCACTGGACAGGTTTCAGGTTCTGGTTTGAGGGCAGTCCCTTGAATCAAGAGAAAGATTGCTCAGCTGACTGTTGTTCCTTTTTTCTTCCCTGAGAGAGTGTGTGTGTTTCTTTTTTCTTAATAAATAAAATAAATAAAAAATTTCTGTTTTTTTGTAAATAAAGGAATATAGTCATCCGCACACTACGTCACGTAGCTTTAGAACCCTCGGGTGCGACGGACGGCATCGCAGACGGTGATAATATTCGCCTACGTTTGAGCGCCTAATGTCAAACCCATCCCCCTAGTGCGTTTAGGTGGAACCATACTCAAAACCTTACCCACGGTTGGTTTTTTGATACAACGTTTTAACTACACCAAAATGAGTTGTTTTTGAAATTTCCAATAAGTCTTTTTACCTTCCTCAAAACCCCGCACCGTGTGGGCATGTTGCCAATGCAACATGGTTTTGCGTAAGGACATGTCGCTCCCTTGACGTGTCTTAAACGAGAGATCATGCCGCATTGTCACCATGCACCGACGAGAGGTCATGCCCGTTTTTTTCTTGGAATTTCCCCGAGAATACCCGTTATGCTGCCCAAATTTCCCTAGAAATTGGGGCTACCTTTCCATCCCACGTCGTGTGACGTTTTGTTTAGGTAACATTACTTATTATTAATTTCAAATGCAAAACATTTAGTGTAATTTGAACGTTGCATCCCTAGGTTTCCCCAAGGTATAGTTTGTGTAAATAAAGGATTAGCCTTTCCCAACCGTTCTTAGGATTTAAACTATCGATTTATACTTAAAGATAAATAAATTGTTTGCGCGAGTCTGTTCTCTTCGTTTCTTCTCCCTCTCCCATATTTCCTTTTCTTTCCCTACTTTATAAACCCATATCTACCCTCTGTAGCGGTGACAAGTTGGGGAACGTGTTCTGGTATTCTGTGATCTTTGGGTTCCTATCTTCGAAGCTTTTATCTGCTCCGCTATTCGAGATGTCTGGTGCAAAAGATACGCCATCCGCTCAGTCTGGAATTCTTCCTACTTCGGGCCTGCTAGAATTGAATGATCTGTCGGTAGCAGAGTTGCGAGCTGCTCTTGAAGCCGCAATGGTTCGTGAATGCAAGGCTCAATTGCTAGCCCAAGTTGCCAAAGCCCGAGAGGAAGAGACTCACGCTAGATTTGTGGAAGCAATGCGCATTCGGAAGTTACCATAATTCGCCACGAAGATGGATCGTATGAAGAAATCATTAAGACCAACAGTGTTGATTACGGGATTGGAGATGCAATGAAAGGGGTGGTTGAAGATGAGCAAGATGAGACTCTTTCCCCGATACCTCATGTGATTCAAACTCAGGTCAAGGATGAACAACCGACCTTTGAAGCTTTCAGTTTTCCTAATCAACTGGAGTCGAAGAGTCAATACCAGCCAGATTCTCAAGGGTCATGCCATTATTTTACTCAGAAAGGATCACTGCTATTCCATCCTGACCAAGTCCCCCTGCAAGGAAGTGCTTCGCAGCCACCAGTGAGTTCATATGGTTTCAGCTTGTCACCCCCGCATGATCAGCATTCAGGACCGACCTCATATGTGACAGTGAATCAAATGTCTTTTATTCCAGCTGTGAACCCTATTCAGCCAGGGATGGTAATGCCCTGATCCCCTCCAAAGAAAGTTCGAACGGAAAAGAAGAGAGCGTATTGGGGAAATGTAGGGATGTCTATGAATAAATTTCTCAAGGTTTTGGTGAGCGGAGGTTTGGTTCAACCGCTAGTTAATTATATCCCTCTTCATCACAATGAGAACATAGATCCAAGCAAATATTGTGACTATCACCAATATTCGGGACATACCACCTGTGCCTGCATACAATTGAGAAGGGTCATTCAGGAACTCATCGACGAGGGAAAGATCGAAATAGGTCCCCAGGAAGGAAGCAATATTCAAGATCTCCGTCAGTTTCCATCTCGCAAGAAGCGAGAATTTGATGATTTGGGAATAACAACGGAGGAAGCTTTTAATGGTTTAATGCGAAGAGGAATGATAGAGCCGCTTGATAATTACCATCCCACCAAGCACAATCCGAAGCTGGATCGCAGTAAGTATTGTTACTATCATCAATACCCTGGTCATGCCACCAACGACTGTGTTCCCCTGAAGATGTTGATTCAAAAGATGGTTGATGATGGTAGAATTGAAAAAGCTCATCCTAAAGTGGCCGATAATCCTCATCAGCAATTTCAAAGCTTCTCCGTGTGATAAGTCAGTTAGGCGTCGTAGGGTCTTAGATTGTTTTATCTTGTTAGTGGATGTTTGTTTTTATGATTTGAGTCTATTACACCCTGTTATGAGTCTTATATTTCAATAAATAAAATATTTGTTTCTTTCCTTGCTAGACTCGAGACATTACTTGTGCACCCACGTTACATTTTATTGACATAGTTTTTTATTCTACATAATCATTTGTGCTGCTCACCGACCAATGCTTTGAAATGACTAATGTTTAAATTGATCAGAGTGAGAAAATCGACTGATATCCCCATCTTGCGTCCCATATGCTCACACCTCTCTCATAATCTCGTTGTTCGATGAATTTGCACGGATCTTTCTCAAGAAAGCTTAAAGCAAGCAATGAAGACTCAATATCGTTCGGAGTATCCGGTAGGGACTGCGGTTGAAACCTTTCACCCTTAGGAGAACCATCACCTTACCCTTATCTAAATAATACCCCTTCAGTTCAAGATCGGCATGTTTTGAAACCCATTTAGCCATCGTTAGAAGAAGAGGGACTATCCTTGAGACTCCCGTGATTCAAAAAAAAGATCGACCGTCTCCAAGTTTAAGAGCAACGGAAAGCAATGATCCATCCTGGGGACTAGCTGAAATTCTCCTCTCGAAGTCAAAGTCGAAAAAAGAGAAAGACAAAGAAAAAAAAAAGAGAAAGTAAAAAAAAAAAAAAAGAAGAAAAGAGAATAAAAGAAAAAGAGCCTAGTCCCCAGCGATCCCCTCGAAAGCAAAAGTCAAAGGATTCGGTTGTTACTCAAAGAGGAGTCTCAGAGTGAATAAAGAGACAGCATGGATGTCCCTCACCATTACCTATAACCGATCCCAAGCCGTCCTCTCGATTTTAGAGGACATTCCTATTACCCTTACCCTTGGCCAAAAGCAAAAAAAGATCGACCTCTCATTCTTAGAGGCATTGAAGATGTAATCATAGATATCCTACCCTTAGAAATCCCAAACACATACCCAAGAGCCAACCTCTCATCTTTAGAGGTTCAGCCAGCAAAAGGCCTAACCGACCTCTCATTTTAAGAGGTCACGATATCCTAAATCACCCGAGGGCCGATCGAAACCCCGAGACCCAGTCGCAGTTCCTACCGGATAACAGTTTCATTCCAATATCGTCAAGATCTAAAACAAGATTATTGCTTAAACCGGAGCCAAATCCATCTCGGCTCAAAGGACCGTCAATCGAAGATCGTGCAAATTCCATCAGCTCATTCAATGTTTTATGTGAGCATATCTCATTTCTCCTCCTCAAACACCTACCGTGAATGTCCCATTGGGGCTTCACATCCGTGTCTGCCATTGACACTCCAAAAAGACATGATCTTTCGTTTCTCAAAATTCTCGAAGGTCCTCAGATCCCCGAATTTTACCGTTCATTCTTTTCATTCGGGATAAGCCGAACTACGGAGACCTGAGATCCTCCCAATGAGGGGAACGTAGGCAACCGTCACTGGTTCGGTCGAAATCACAAACAGATCTCAGAAAATCCGGTCTCCTCAAGGACCATGCCCATACACTGTCTATCCTTCCGAATTTGATTCTCGATATCAGTGGGTTTTCTCCTCAGAATCAGTAAAAATATTTGTTCATGTCAGTTTTGGCGGTTGACTAACCCGAACATTAATAAAGGGTTTTAAGCAGCTTTGTGATCATGGTGAATAATACAGATTTTCAAGTGTCTCGACAAGTCTTCCGCTCTAAATTTCTAAGGACGTAGAGCTAAACACTGTATTTCTGTCAGCAGGGGCTCCCATACACCTTCCCCCACCTTGTGATGCTTATACTCTCTCAAAAGAGTCAAACCTAGAGCGAGAGTGTCATATACAAGTTCGGGAACCACTCCCACCATTCGAAAGATACGCCCCTGCACGTAAACACTTCTAAATCTTGTTTGCCGATTGATTGACTTAAACTCAAAGAATGCTCCCCCCTTGGATTATGTGATGTTTTGAAGGCAAGGTAACGGAATGTCAATCTGGGGCTTGGTTAAAGAAGAAGATTGAGGGGTTCATTTGCATGTGGACACCGGGGCTGGCTTTTGAATTTCAACCCCCGGGAATGGATTGGTTACTTAAAGAGGTTACTCCATATAGGACCTACTGATTCTCATTCCCTAGGCCAATGGAGGAGTTTTGAAATACTGGGAAAGTCTGATTTTGAAGCTCTGTCTACTTGATTTGTCGTGTCACGCGACATAAAGTGTCTCAGCTATCATGAGTCGTGCGACATCCTGTTACCAACACCAGACATCAGTGATCTGCAATCTGATCAGTACCAGGGTATACCCCGATTTGTCTCCAACAACAAAGTCACCCTGCAAATAAACCTGGGAGAGGGATTCATTTCAGTTCAAAAGCATACAAACCCTCATACACCTACCAAGTCATTCAAAACACAAGCCATACAAGCCATTTATACTTACTCCATAACCATTCAAAAGAAAAGTCATTCCTTGTCATCATCCCAAAAGTGGACTCGTGCAGACAATAAAAATAGCGTAAAAAAATAATAATAATAGCAACAGTGTATCGAGTCTAGGAAAAGCAAGTAAGTTTTTAACAGAATAAAAAAAAAAGAGTGTTTGTTTGTTTGTTTCCTTCCGAAGAAAAGTACAATAGTCAAAAGAGCAATGTTTCAATGCAAGGGGCTACTCCGAGCCATCATCCTCAGAAACATAGCTACCATCGGTACTGGAACTATCATCATCATCAGCAGCATCATCACTACCCTCTCCATCAGCATCTCCCTCCTCGGAATCCGAATCAGCAGCAGGATCACGGAAAACAATGGGATCATCTCGGAAAAGCTCATGAGCAGTGGGGATGGCTACGGTCTCAAGCTCGTGAGGATCTATGGAGGCGTCACTCTCATACTCGGGACTAGGTGAACGACGACGAGCAGTCTTGGTCCTGGGCCTATGAGTATCCTCAGCAGACATATCAGTGCGAGCCCTCTTCTTGTCAGGCAAGCTAAGTGTGGAATCACTATCATCAGAGTCCCGAGCCCGACGTCGTTCCCTCAAATAACGATTGCTCCTCATCAGCTGATCAATCATATCCATGGCCCCAGTATAATGGCGAGCAAAGCTCCAGTAAGTATCGGCAGAAACCTGGTACAGTCATGAAGGAAATGAATCAGAAATCAATCATTGTGAAAGACTTGAGTTGTAAACGAGCCAAAGCAATAAAGAAAGAGAGGATAGTTACTTACAAATCGAGTGCCCTCAGGAAGATGAAAATATGGATAAATCCTGCTAATGTCAAGGGGAGCTCGTCTCAAATGGTCTCCATCCTGAAAATCAACGAATGAAGGAGGTAAAGGAGCATCCGCCACATACCCAGTAGGAGGGCCCGCACCCTGAGCATCCTGTCTCGGAGCCACCTGTGGAGATCTCAACCTCGTCCTCACATAGACCCCGTAATCTCCACCATCCTCCGTATAATTAAATGCTGCCTCCCCCTGGATCAAAGAAGCCACATCCTCCAACTTCCGAGGAAACCAAATGTCAGTCGGAGGGTCAACCGGGACTCTAGCAGCGCTGCCAGGGCCATGCTGTCTATAAAATCGCTCTCCCAGATATAATGCATCCCCAGACAAGCCCACCAGTAACTTACGGCACTCAGTCAAATGTAAAGCATGCTCCAAACCAACCCCAGCATACCGACCTCCCCAAGGAAACAAGCTCAAACTCCCGGGAGTCCCTCGCAAGCAAACCAGGGTATCAGGATAAGAAGCTGTCTCACGTCCCCTGGTTTCCGCAGTCCGGACCTTCACCCGAGCCTCCTTCACCCAACGTCGCATAGCGGGAAACATGGTGGCCGGATACGCATCCCCTACCCGCCAAGCATAACAGCCAATAATCTCATAAGCCCAGACCTAGAAAAGAAAGATCAGAGCAAAGCAGATTGATAAAAGAAAGACAGAAAGAAAGTCATGCAATGGATAGACTCAGACTTGAAAGTACCTCAAAAGCAAAGTGACAGCAGTTGAAGGACTTAGCCTCCCCCCTGCTAACGTCATCCAATGCCAAGTACACCTCCGCGAGTCCAGCCTCTCCCCAAGATAAGGTCCCAACAGCATCCCAGTCTCTCAGAAGCTCCAGTAGAGAAACCAAAGCAGAAGATGTGGCATTGATGAACAAAGATATCGTAAAACCAATCCACAGAAAAGCTCTAGCCAGTCTCAAAGCTCTCAACCTGTCCTCCTCCGTATCCGCCACCTCAGCTGGATAATCCTGACTCTGCACAACCAACTGACCATGAAGCTCCCCAAGCTCATATCCATTCCCCTTCTTGCCCTTAGGAAGGAAACCGATCAGCTCCATGAAATATGCCTCGGTAGGAGGCTGTAGATCAACATCAAGAGCAGGCTCCTCTAAATACAATGGCTCATCAGTAAAAGGGAGGCCCATGATGGCAGCAAAATCGTAAGGAGTGATAGTTGCCTCTCCCCAGGAAAAATGGAAAGAGTGGGTAGTCTCCCACCAAAACTCTCGGAGTGCCCTCACCAGTCCTGTAATCCTCTGGGTACCCCCTATGCCCCTCGCCATCTCAAAGAAGTGACCAAGCCTGGCAGCATATATCAAGCCCTTGGGCGAATGCCCTAACTCCTGGCTACCCGGCAAAAGATCCCATAGCTGACCAATGACCTCCGGAGAACCTCGGGTGCGCAACTCCTGCAGGTAAACACAGCACAGGTATGAATATCGCAAACTTTCAAAAGAAACCTGTCAATAATTTGTTCCTAATTGCAAACTTCATACTTTTTTCAAGAAAATTAGGGTTAAGGCGATTAAGCAAGCAGTCATGATTTCTCATAAACCCATAACAATGAAGCAAGCCCAGAATTTCACGAATAAAAACTCTAAGGGTTCGAAAAATCTGTTGTTCAAAAAAGCAAAAAAATAAGGGTTTCAAGAAATACCGTGTTTCTCTTCCCCGGCGCAGAAGGGTGCTCCCTTAGTTGAGGATAAAATTCCCCTCGCACTGCTTGAGGAACGAAGGGCCTCTGATTTCGTAAAGCATTTTTCCTCCGAGCGGCCAACTGAGCTTGGGAAGGGTCTTTCTTCGTGGGTCAAGGTTTTGGAGGCATGATTACAAGATCAAAAAGCTCAATCGATACCCTAACTTCCTTGATTTCACTCAAAATCGTGAAATTGGTTGTCTTTCTCCTCAAAAACCGTCGGCCTTGTGATGTACCCGATTTTTGAAATCAAACGGAGTCGCCACGCCATTTTTGTTTTAAGGGCCAAAACTTTGAAAAATGCCCGAGATTAAGAGATTCGAGTTCGGAGGTCACGTTATGCGCCGGGAAGGACGTTAGTGTGCACCCGGAACGCCTCGTAAAACGAGTCTTCCAAGCTCAAAAACCATTTATTTGTGTGTGTGTGTGTGTGTGTTGCTTTGGCCAAAATAAGTTGAAACTGAGAAAAGTAAAAATTGGGAATTCTTTTTAAGACCTTAAACTGATCCCATGATTTTTTGGATGATTTTTGGGTTGAGATTTGATACTCAAATGACCTTTTGAAGTTGAAAATCACTTTTGCCAGAATGAAAAAGGCAGTGGACACTTGATTTTGAAATGGACTTTAGAGCTTTAAGATCTCTGAATCTGGGAAAAGTCCGGGAATGAAAGTTGTTCAAAACACCTCAAATAAGGTTTATGTGAAATAACTTTCCATTTTGGAGATGATTTGAGGGACCAAAACCTTCTGGAAATATCAGATATGAAATCTGGATTTCCAGAGACTGATGAACTGACCTTTAAAAGAAAATTTGAAAAAGGGAGTTTTACTCATGAAAAAAATAAAGTAAAAATATTTCTGGAAATCTCTGGATGTTGGCTACAAAAAGTGTTTTGTAGTCAACACCAAATTCCAAGTTTATCTATGTCCAAAAAATTAGACCATGGAAAGAGGTCTTAGAAAATTGCTACTGGACAGCAACTTCTCAAGAAGGAAATTGTGGTTTTAAAGGGGGTTTTGCATCCATGCTTGTCCCCATTTCCCTAAGTTTTGATTAGTAGTCACTATACATTTTAGTGGTGATCTACTATATCAAACCATCCTTGGGGTACATTAGGACTTAAGCATTTCATTTGCTTGGGAAGGTGAATTTTGTAGAGATGAAATTAAAGAGAAAAATCAACTAGAGATTTAAAAATGTGGACCATTTGAGATGGTCATTCATGTAGATGAACTTCAAGATGACCATCTTAGGTCAAGACTTAAGTTAAACTAGACATAAAGTAAATCAAAGTGAGAAGAACAAGATGAACAAGAAGTTAAAAGGGAGTTTTAGGGTTTGGAGAAGGAGGGCTTTACCAATGGTGACACCCTATCTTCCTAGGCTTGGAATTTGACTTGAGGAGTATCAAGATTTGGTGTTTGACTTGAGGAGTATCAAGATTTGGTGTTTGGATTTGTGTTTGAGTGGATTCAAGGCTTGAATGTGTTTAGGGTTTGATGATAGAGTTGATCAAAGAGAAAACAAGTAGATAACACTTAAGTCCTCTATGTTTTCTCCCTAATCTTCCTCTTGAGTAGTGTTTTAAGCTTGATCTTGGTGTGTTTAAGAGTGATTTGAGAATGTTTGAAGTGAATTTGGGAAAGGTTCAAGAGAAAATGGTGGCAATCTAAGGGTTCCCATTGTTTTCTCTCTGTTTTCGCCAGAATACAGCTTCTGTGAGTAAAAATGTGTTGTGTAGACTGAGAGAGGAGGGTTCAATTTATAGACCACTGTGAGATACATAGATGTCCGCGCAGATAGGGTTGGTAGCGTTCACTGTTCATCTGCTACAGTGCTGGCTTTTGGACAGGAGGAATATTTTCAGAAAATTCCAGCAGTTTGTGTTTTTCAACTTGCCCAATTCGGATTTTTCCAATTTCTTTTGCTTTTTGAGATTCTTTTCTTGGTTTAACTTTAAATGGCAATGCCCACTTTGCCCTTGCTTTGTTAGAAAAGTTAGGAATGTTAGGAAATGTTAGGAATGTTAAAACTTTCGTTAATTTTCTAACGAAAATACTAACAAACTCAAATTGGAGCACTTACAGTAGCCCCTCGGCGATGGTGCTTTCGAAGGAAGCGGGGTCGTCGATAAGAGTAAGGCTCCATATTTGACAGGATGATCAAGTGATCGAGTGGCTGAACCTATTTAATAGGCTACCTACGTATCCCGAATGGGAATCAAGCCGGTCGTAGTTCGGGTCTTTGACCCTGGAGATGATGGCGCTTTAGGTGCCTCGAACCTGATGAGCGAGTTCTGCAGTCGGTTGCTGGAGAGAAACTCTGCTGGGGATAAGAGTGACCATTTTCGTTCGGAGGGCTATCCGCTCTGCCGGGGATAGGGATGACCATTTTTGGTCTGAGGGCTATCTTCTCTGCTGGGGATAGGAATGACCATTTTGGTCGGAGGGCTATCCGCTTTGCAGGGGATAGGAATGACCATTTTCGGTCTGATTGCTGAAATTGTATATCCGCTCTGCCGGGGATATGAACGACCATTTTCGATCTGAGGGCTATCCGCTCTGCTGGGGATAGGAATGACCATTTTCGGTCTGGTGACTGAAATTGTATATCCGCTCTGCTGGGGATAGGAATGACCATTTTCGGTCTGATTGCTGAAATTGTATATCCGCTCTGCCGGGGATATGAACGACCATTTTCGGTATGAGGGCTATCCGCTCTGCTGGGGATAGGAATGACCATTTTCGGTCTGGTGACTGAAATTGTATATCCGCTCTGCTGGGGATAGGAATGACCATTTTCGGTCTGATGGCTGAAATTGTATATCCGCTCTGCCGGGGATATGAACGACCATTTTCGGTCTGAGGGCTATCCGCTCTGCTGGGGATAGGAATGACCATTTTCGGTCTGGTGACTGAAATTGTATATCCGCTCTGCTGGGGATAGGAATGACCATTTTCGGTCTGAGGGCTATCCGCTCTGCTGGGGATAGGAATGACCATTTTCGGTCTGGTGACTGAAATTGTATATCCGCTCTGCTGGGGATAGGAATGACCATTTTCGGTCTGATGGCTGAACCTAATGATAGGCTACCTACGTATCCTTAAGAGGAATCAAGCCAGTCGTAGTTCGGGTCTTTGACTATCTTCAGTCGTCGACCCTGGAGTGACTGTTTTAGGGTGTCAACCTAAGATTTGACTATTTTGGGAAGTTTCCCTAAGATCTGACTATTTTTGGGAAGTCGCCCTATGATTTGACTATTTTTGGGAAGTCACCCTATGATCTGACTATTTTTGGGAAGTCACCCTATGGTTTGACTATTTTGGGGAAGCCGCCCTATGATCTGACTATTTTTGGGAAGTCGCCCTATGATCTGACTATTTTTGGGAAGTCACCCTATGATCTGACTATTTTTGGGAAGTCACCCTAAGATCTGACTATTTTTGGGAAGTCACCCTATGATCTGACTATTTTTGGGAAGTCACCCTAAGATCTGACTATTTTTGGGAAGTCACCATATGGTTTGACTATTTTTGGGAAGTCACCCTATGGTTTGACTATTTTTGGGAAGTCGCCCTAAGATTTGACTATTTTTGGGAAGTCGCCCTATGATCTGACTATTTTTGGGAAGTCGCCCTATGATTTGACTATTTTTGGGAAGTCACCCTATGATCTGACTATTTTTTGGGAAGTCACCCTAGTAATGATTTCGGCTTGTCGAATTAGGGGATGATTGCGATTTATCGCTTTCCTCGTGTTGTGTGTGATAGCATTTTAGGTGCCTCAAACCTTAATGATGGTGCCTTAGGTGCCTTGAACCTTGGTGATGGCGTCTTAGGTGCCTCGAACCTTGATGATGGCGTCTTAGGTGCCTCAAACCTTGATGATGGCATCTTAGGTGCCTCAAACCTTGATGATGGGTGATCTGGAGGTATCAACTTGTTTTGAAATGATTTCCTTCCATGTTCGTATCCAGGCTTCGAGGGGATAGACAGTCTTTTGGTGGACTTCGTTTGAAGGGATCGGTCTTACGTTTGCTGCCGGGGAAATGGATGATAATGGGAAAAGAAACGGGATTCCGTTAACTTCGCTGGGGATTTTGTTAGCCTTTGTTGGAGTTTAGTTCAGAGTATGAACCTAAATGGGGACTTAGTTCAGAGTAAGATTCTAAGTCGAGGTTTAGTTCTGTGAGTATGAACCTAAATGGGGGCTTAGTTCAGAGTATGATTCTAAGTCGAGGTTTAGTTCAGAGTATGAACCTAAATGGGGACTTAGTTCAGAGTAAGATTCTAAGTCGAGGTTTAGTTCAGAGTATGAACCTAAATGGGGACTCGCTCAGAGTATGATCCTAAGTCGAGGTTTAGTTCAGGAGTATGAACCTAAATGGGGACTCGCTCAGAGTATGATCCTAAGTTGAAGTCTTGGTTCAGGAGTATGAACCTAAATGGGAACGTAGTTCAGGAGTATGATCCTAAGTCGGGTCTTGGTTCAGGAGTATGAACCTAAATGGGAACTTAGTTCAGGAGTATGATCCTAAGTCGGGGTTTGGTTCAGGAGTATGAACCTAAATGGGAACTTAGTTCAGGAGTATGATCCTAAGTCGGGGTTTGGTTCAGGAGTATGAACCTAAATGGGAACTTAGTTCAGGAGTATGATCCTAAGTCGGGGTTTGGTTCAGGAGTATGAACCTAAATGGGAACTTAGTTCAGGAGTATGATCCTAAGTCGGGGTTTGGTTCAGGAGTATGATCCTAAGTTGAGGTTTTGTACCTGAGAGAGACTATTTGAAAGTGTTCTTGCTGGGGAAGACTCGGGCTTACGAGAACTATCGGGAAGAAGGGTGACCAATGTTGGTCAAGTGGATGTACCTATGGTAGGCTACATAGTGGCGATAACGAGAGGCCACGGACTTTGTACCCAAGGTTGACTGCTCTTAGGGGAGTCACCCGAGGATTGACTATTTTAGGGAAGTCGCCCGAGGATTGACTATTTTAGGGAAGTCGCCCGAGGATTGACTATTTTAGGGAAGTCGCCCGAGGATTGCTAAAGCTTATGTGGCTATTTGCGAAGGTAGAGATAGCTAACGCTATGGGTAATCATGCAACATTTGTGAGTGTATGCATATTTTTGAGATATGTTGAAGGACTAACGTACCTTTGCTGTGTTTACCTGCAGGAGAGCAATTTGCGGGGCTCTGTGGTAGTTGATAGTGTTGAGAGTCTTGATGCATCTTTTGAGAACTTGGCGTCTCTGACCGATTTGTATTTGAGAACTTGGTGTCTCTGACCGATTTGTATTTGAGACCTTGGCATCCCTGATCGATTTGTATTTTGAGAACTTGGCATCCCTGACCGATTTGCATTTAAGATCTTGGCGTCTCTGACCGATTTGTATTTTGAGAACTTGGCATCCCTGACCGATTTGCATTTGAGATCTTGGCGTCTCTGACCGATTTGTATTTTGAGAACTTGGCATCCCTGACCGATTTGCATTTTGAGAACTTGGCATCCCTGACCGATTTGCATTTGAGATCTTGGCGTCTCTGACCGATTTGTATTTGAGAAGTTGGTGTCCCTGACCGATTTGTATTTGAGAACTTGGCGTCCCTGACCGAACTGTATTTGAGAACTTGGCGTCTCTGACCGATTTGTATTTGAGAACTTGGCGTCCCTGACCGAACTGTATTTGAGAACTTGGCGTCTCTGACCGAATTGTAGACACTGGAGGCGGTCTTCATATGTTTGTGGATGTTGGGGGCTGTTTTCATCCATTTGTGGACATTTGGAGGTCGACTTTGGTGAAGATCATCCTTGCCGAATTCCTGCATTGGTTAGTAGAGAGGAAGATGCATATATGACATTCATGATGGCAAATGCATGCATAGAACCAAAAATGATTATGAGATGATGCATTTACTTGCTTTCGAAGATGCACCTAGCCTACGCTTTTGGCAGGGAAATTATGATTTATGATCTTCAATCATTTAGGATTTTTCTTATTGATTCAAGTTTTGTGCATGCTTCATGGGCCCTGGGGAGATTTTTGTGGGGATGCATGTGTCCTGGAGACCGCTTTGAAACAGATTTTGAGCAAGTGGGGGTGAGAGCCCTCGATCGCGATTTAAACAAATGGGCACGTTGATGAGGTTTTGTTACCGCATCACATGGACCTCAATTTTGATGAGATTGGATTCGGATCCCGGGGCGTGGTTGAACTTTTCCCTCTCAATCTTGGTCATTTGAAGCTGATGCCGACAGGCTTTGGAGCACCTTGTTCGGAGTGTGATTTGATGGAATTGCTAATGCTGGGAGAAAACCCCGATCTTAAATTCTGATGCTACGGGAAGGCTGCTTTGTGTACCAAGTTACAAGCTGAAATTCGACTTGATAAAATTCGGGTCCAAAAGACCGCTTGACAAAGTTCCCTGATCCCGAGTAGGCAAAGTCCAGATTTTGAAGAAGTGACTTGGCGAATCTATCTCGTAGTGAAGAACCCAATGTGGACCCAAAGATGACTATAGAAGCCCTAGCTTGAAGAGTTGATACAGGAGAACCTGGGAGAACCGCTTAGCAAGCCCCAGCGTGAAGAAATTCAGAGTAGTCTAACAGAGGAGGCACCCATCTTTTCAGACCTTAGTCAACCGCCATCGGACAAGACTCAGAAATGTTTACGTGTAGGGGCATATCTTTTGAAAGGTGGGAATGTCTCCCGAATTTGTGTATGACACTCTCGCTTTAGGTTTGACTCTTTTGAGAGAGTATAAGCATCACAAGGTGTGGAAAAGTGTATGGAAGCCCCTGCTGACAGAAAGACAGTGTTTGGCTCTATTTCCCTATGATGGAGAGAGAGAAGACTTGTCGAGACACTTGAAAACTTATCTTATTCATGATGATCACAAGGCTGCTTAAAACCCTTTGTTAATGTTCGGGTTATCCAACTCCTAAATCTGATATGAACAAATATTTTGATTAATCACAAGGAGAAAACCTACTGATATCGAGAATCAAGCTCGAAAAGACGGAAAGTGTATAGGGACGATCCTTGATGAGACCGGATTTTTTTTTTTTTGAGATTTGTTTGTGATTTCGACCGGACCATTCCTGGTTGCCTACGTTCCCTCCATTATGAAGAGCTCAGGTCGCCGTAGTTCGGGCTTATCCCGAATGAAAAGAGATCGAATGTTGAAATTCTGAGGACCTTTGGGGATTTTGAGGATTTGGAGGATTGAATAACATATCCCCTTAGAGTGTCCATGAAAGACACGGATGCGAAGCCCCAGTGGGACATCCACGGCAAGTGTTTGTGGAGTAGAAATGAATTATGCTCACATCAGATTTGAATTTGCACAATCTTTGATTGATGATTTTGAACCAAGATGAATTAGATTCCAATTTAAGCAAGCAATGAAGCATTAATTTGATTTAGATCTTAAAGATTGCTATCCGATAGGAATTGCAGCTGGGTTTCCGGGCTTCGATCGGCCATCGGGTGATTTGGGAAATCATGACCTCTTAAGATGAGAGGTTGGTTGGGCCTTTTACTGACTGAACCTCTAATGATGAGAAGTTGGCTTGCGGGGATGTATTTGGGAAAATCTATGGCGGGGAAGATTGATTGCCTCTAAGAATGAGAGGTCAAATTTTGACTTTGTCCAAAGGCGAGGGTAATGGGAATATCCTCTAAAATCGAGAGGATGGCTCGGGATTGATTTAAGGTAATGGTGAGAGGAATATCCAAGCTATTAACAACTTTTCGCGAACTTGCGAGAATTCAGGCTCCTTTTTGATCATTGGAGAGCCTCTTTTTTTTTTTTTGGAAGACTTCCTGATGAGCTTGGAATTATATCCGAGATTGTGAGGATTTTAAAATCATTCTTTTGAGAATTCGAAAGGCCTCTTTGAGGAGTTGAGAATTATCTTTCCTTCCTTCACAACTTGAACATTTTATGCATCGCCGACTCTCGAAGCTAACTTCTTTGGCGTTGCTTGGACTTCTCTCAATAAGGAGCAAAGGTGATGGCTAAACAGGGTTTCAAAACATGCCGATCTTGAAATGAAAGGATATTGTTTGGTGAGGGTAAGGTAATAGCTTTCCTATGGGTGAGAGGCTTCAACCGCAATCCCTACCGGATGACCTAAACGAGGTCAAGGCTTCATTTCTTGCTCAAGCTTACTTGAGGAAGATTTATGCAAACTCTTGGTCAATGACGAGGATGATGAAAGAGATGTGAGCATATGAGATGCGAGATGGGGAGTTGGCAAGCCCCAATTTGAGAAGGACATCAATTGATTTTCTCACTTCCGATTAATTTAAATATTAATTATTTCGAAGAATTAGTGGTTGAGCAGCACAAGTCATCATCTAGGATAAAACCATTTCAATTAAGTGTAACATGGGTGTGCAAGTGATGTCTCGAGTCTAGCAAGAAAAGAAGAAAAGACTTATATATATTAAAATTTTAAATGATATTTAAGCTTCTTTCCACAACGTTCGAGGTGGACAAAACCGACAAGTGTCCAAGACGGACTTAGGTGAAAGAAAAGTACTAGAACCTACGAAGGTTGACTAAAAGACTATCTTAGAGATAGGTAGCCCCTAGTCTAGCTACTCTTTGCTGTTGGATCATGCATCTATTCTTCGACGCTGTGGACGGGAGCTGTTGCAGGTCTTCCCATCAGGACTTCTTTGTCAACTTCCTGCTCAATCCGACCATTTTCATTGCCTGCGATGACTGGTTCATTGACCTCACAAAGGGGCGAGTCAAATTCCATTGTGCCCATAAGGCTTGAATCACCAAACTCGACCATGTTGATACCCATGTTGTTATTTCTAGGGAACGGGTTATTGATGGTGTTGGGCCCTTCAGGCACTTCTAACCTCCCTTGTTCAATCAAACTTTGGATTGCCTTTTTCAGGGGGACGCAATCATCTGTCAGGTGCCCATGGTACTGATGAAAGGCACAATGCTTGGAGGTATCCAAAGGAGCATTGGGGTTTCTGGGCTGATAATTATCTAAAGGTTGGAGCAAACCTTCTTTTACCAATCCTCTGAAGATATCACTCAAAGGCATTCCAAAGTTTCTCAAGTCTTGGAGCCGGGATCCGGATGCATCGTGTTTCTTGGGAACAAAGGAAGTGGCATTGTTACGCTCCCGTCCCGCGTAGCCGATTGTCTCTTTGCCTTTAGCGGGAGCGAGAGCAAAGTGTTGGAGGGAGGAGCCCGATATACTCGAGGCGGGTGCAAATGGCCGCTGATTGTATGCCTTTTCAAACTTAGCCCCGGAATTAACCATTGCACGCAAGTCAGCGTAGGGGAAGTGGCTGAGGGAGGCTCTCAAATGCGGCTTCAAGCATGACTGAAAGATGTCTAACTGCTCCTCGTCAGAGGGAGGAATGGCCATTTCACTGAGCTTTAAGTTCCAACGCTTGTAAAAGTCCCCGATGTTCTCATCGGGACGCTGCACTGTTGTTTTGCAGGTCAACCCTGTTTGTTTCCCATTCCAAGTTGGCCTTGTACTTCTCTGTGAAGGCACTGGTGATCTGGTCCCATGTAGCCCTGGCCTCGGGTTTCAAACGGAAGAACCATTTTAAGGCACTGGATTTCAAAGATAAACTGAAATAGTCAGCCAACTGCTGATTGGTGCATCCTTTGGCCTTCATCGCCAAGGTATATGTGTCCAAATGGGTTTTTGGGCATGCAGTCCCATCAAAGAGATCCAGATTAGGCATCACGAATTTGTGGGGCAGGGGAACAATGGAGTCCGGGTCCGTAGGCCGGAAAGCAGACTTCTTGGCAGTCAATTCAGCGATCTGCACTTTCATTTCCTTGTGTTGTTCCATGAACCAAGCCAGATGAGGATCTTGTGGTGGAACCATGGCATTCAGACCAGCGACTGAGCTAGAGAGAGGAGCTACTACTGGCGGCAGACTGGTGGAGGGAACGGCCGATCCGGGGACATAGGTGAAAACCTGTCCTTGGCCCGAATTACCCGGGGGAGCTTGAGTAGGACCCTGAGCAAAAGGATAGAACCTTGCGGCTTGCTGTGGGTTTTCAACCGGCAAAGAGGGTGAAGGCAGTCCCGATGTAGCTGGGTAGCTCGGATTTCCGGAGTAAGGCCCATATGTAGGCTTGAGTGCGGGTTGCTGTCCCAGATTGTTGAATTGCATGGCTGCCTGTGGCAAAGGTGTGTAACCAGGGGGATACTGCGGTCCTGGTGATTCAGATGAAACCGGGATGGAGGCTTGATAACCCATAGAAGTCTGAGTGAGAAATGGATTTGTGAGAGCTGTGTGAGGAGCAGCTGAGCTAGTACCATTCTGAGGAGGGACTCGATCGTGGCCCGTAACTGCATCGTGGCGGCATTCCGAACTGTGGCTGTTGCTGTGAAGGTCCGGATTGATCGGTTCCGAACTGAGGTGGGATTCCAATTTGCTGGGGCATTCCGGGGTATCCCCAACCATGGGAAGGCATTTCGTACTGGCTTTGTCCCCACTGAGGCATTGCGAACTGGCTCGTCCCGTCAGGCTGCGTGGATCCAGTGGTCTGCAGTTGGGGAGCCGGCTGACCCAGAGATCGAGGAGCATGGTGTGAATGTGGTGCCCAAATTTTTTGTTGGATTCACGCGAGTTTGAAGACATCCGAGTTTAATTTGAAAAACGGAGTCGCCACGCCATTTTGATTACCTCAAAACATTGAAAAAAAGGTTTTTACTTGGGTTCGGAGGTTAAGTTACCCCTTGGGAAGAACGTTTGGCGTTCACCCAAAGTGCCTTGCCGGAGCAAGTCTCCCAAGATTTTAGTAATCGTGCTTGCTTGCGTGCTTTCTTGTGTGCATGTGTTTGAAAATAAGGAGGGGGGGAATGTCCCAAGTTGTCTTCCGGACGTACAAACCATTTGTTGGTTGTCGCTCGGGATTCCTTGGAATTTTATGTATTTGGGATTATGATCCCGTCCTCATCTTATGACTTGTGATCATCGCATTTTAAACCTTGGGACCCTCGGGACTTGCGTGATCGAGAGAATGACTCTCTTTTGGTCAAAGATGAGGTTCTTTAGAAAAGGAGGGTCCTTAGCCCATCAATCCTACGCTTTAAGACGGTCGAGCTCGTATAGAGGCTTCATACTCTTTCTTAAACGATAATCGGAGATATAGGGTTCAAGGTGTCCCTTTCTAAAGAAATATGAAACCTTTAATGGAAGGAACGATGTAAAGATAGGATCTTTTACACCGGTCCATTCCTAGGTTGGGGGAAAGGGGGAAATGCATGATGAAAAATGACACTTTAATGAAAAGATGACATTTTTGGGTTGCAAATGATGCACTTAGTTTAAAGAAATAATCTTTATTGCAAATGATGCATAAAGATTTGATTTTTATGCAAATGATGCATTTTTGTTGAAGAAATTGGCATTCATTATGCAAATGATGCATAAAGATTGCATTTTGAGAAGCATATGATGATAGTTTATGGTAAAGACATGGTCTTTAAAGCAAATGATGCTTGAACAAGGGGTTTTGAATGCAAAGGATGCATTTTTATTGAAAAGATTGAGTTTTTATATGCAAATGATGCATAAAAATGACATTTTTATTTGAAAATGGGGGTTTTAGGTGCAAAGGATGCACCTTTATGAAAAAGACTACATTTTTATGACAAATGAGGTCTTAATGCATGCAAAAGGGGAAGGGGGTGATAAAGATGTGATCTTTATGAATAAATGCCAAGTCCCAAGCAAGATATATGAATGCAATGAGCAAGTATATCAATTAAAAGCAAGGTTAGGGCGTGCGAGGTTACCAATTGCTTCCTTTGCTTCTTTGGTCGGAGCTAGGAGGAGAGGTTGGTCTTGGATCTTCAAGGAGGAGGGAGATGACTTCTTTAGCTTCTTGTTCACCTTCTTGAGCCTTCACCAATATTCTTCACGTCTTGGGAGTGACTGATTGTGAGTGTATTGCTATGGATTATGTGTATTGTTCCTGATTAAATGGGTAGAGGAGGGCTCTATTTATAGGCAGTCTGGATAAGGCTAATGAAGCCGTGCGGCTAAGAGCAGCGAGCTAATGCAGCCATGCGGGCTTATCCATTGTGACTCAAAGATTTCTAGAACCATGCAAGGTGGCAATTTCTAGAACCTCTTCCTAATTAAGAAAACGTGTTTCTTAATTAGGAAGGCTCCCTTCAGCCCTTAATTTAATTTGGGACTGCTCTGCAACATTTCCTAACACTAGGAAGGTCCGAGGAATTATCGGGAAACTTACCGAAATTGCCGGGAAATTTAATCGGAAGGCATGAGCCAGATTTGGGTACTTACAGAAGCCCCTCGGCAACGTCACTTGCAAGGCGAGTGGGGTTGTCGATAGAAAAGGATCCGATCTGGGGAATGCCGAGACGGATTGGGTGACCAAGGTGGCCGAGTGGCTGAACCTCTGGAAGGCTACCTACGTATCCCGGAGGAATCAAGCCAGGTCGTAGTTCGGAATTAGGATCCGCTGGGGGAGGAAGAAGAGAAACTGGTCTCTTGCTGGGGAAATAGAAGAGAAAATGACCTAGGAGGTCAAGCAATTGATCCTACTGGGGATATGCTAGGAGTGACCAAGGTGGTCGGATATCTGAACCTTTATGAGGGGCTGCTTTATCACATGAGGAGTGACAAAGAAACAGGGTGACCAAAGTGGTCGAATGGCTGGACCTTTTATAAAAGGCTACCTACGTATCCCGGAGGAATCAAGCCTTGATCGTAGTTCAAGCATCACTAGATAGTTAGGAACGATGTCTAGGATTCTTGAGATTTTGACAATTAATGGAGGCTGTCACCTGATTGACAATTAATGGAGGATGTCACCTGATTGAAACTAGAGCTTACGTCACTATCGAGTGGATAGAGGTAGCTAGAGTTTGGTGAACTTGAGCATACGTCTCAATCTCTTTCGAATCAGAGATATGGGTTGCCAAAGCTAGAATGATTTAAGCATACGTCTCAATCTCTTTCGAATCAGAGATATGGGTTGCCAAAGTTTGAATGGCTTAAGCATACGTCACTATTCGGGATAGAGGTAGCTTAAGTTGAGAGAAACTTGAGCGTACGTCACTATTCGGGATAGAGGTAGCTTAAGTTGAGAGAAACTTGAGCGTACGTCACTATTCGGGATAGAGGTAGGCTCGCCTTAGAGTTTTGACAATTCGGAGGTTGTCACCTAGCGTTATCCCGTTATAACGGATTTAACGGAGGCGACTGGGAATAGAGCTTGATTGCTAAAGAGATAAGGGATATTTTCTGAAAAAGATGTTATCTTGGTTAAAAGATAACGGAAATTGCATGCCCAAGTGGAAGGTCCAGGGGCAGGATTGTAATTTCTGCTCAGAGCGAATGAAGCCGCCCGGCATGAGATGGAGAAAAAGGAGCCGTACGGCTAGAGACCTGTTTTTTCCAGATTATTTAAAACAGGTTTGAACGGGCATTGGGCATTATTGCCGCCCAAGAACTGCCGAGGAAGAGAGAGAGAAAGGAGAGAATTTCTTCAAAATTCTTCAATTCCCTTTGCTTCTATCGATTGGAATGGATCCGGAGGGCAATCCCATACCGAGGCAAGCAAGAAGGAACATCTCCGCGGCTGCTAGATGGAGGAGGAAGGAGCTCGTTCGGACGGAGAGGAAGTATGACTTCCTTACGCCTCCATCGGAGCTCTATCCGGGGAGAAGAGAGCATAAATCAACGAACCCTCGATCGGTTGGGGTAAGCATTCTCATTTTGCTCAAATCCGATGATTTTGCTTGATTTTTGAATGATTTAGGGCTTGACCCAAATTCTAGGATTTTTCTAGGATTTTTGAATGATTTTTGAATGATTTTGAGATGCATGAACAACCTATGAGGCTAAGAATATGCATGTGCAATTTATTTGATGAAAATTATGAGAATGACTCACTTTTTTCTCGCAAATGAAGTAAGAATGAGAATTGTCTAAATATGAGACGGAGTTCTTGCCTTGTGCTAGAACTAGGTCAAAATTCTGATTTTCAATGAGAAAACATGATTTTGGAAGATGAAAAGGATTCATGCATGCCATTTTATTTGGAAAATAATGCTTATGTGCAAAGAATCGTGAAAATTGTGATTTTGTGCTTTAGGAGAGTAATGAGACTTGACATGACGCGTTTCAAGTGATGAAAGTCACGTTTTTGATGCAAATGATGCTAGAAAAACTTTTGTGAATGATTTTCTTTTGAAAACATGTGCACTTTCGTGAATATATGCATGCTTTTGAAATGATGAATGATTGACACACTTCTTTGTGCTTGTCTACAGGAGAACAAGTCTAGAGGACCATCTGAGATAGCGGTCAGGCTTTGGCAGAGGATGCCGGATTTTGAGAAGAATGGGGTGAACCCCAAGAATTTGGTGAGGGCTACCGGTCTGGACGCGTTTGTAGAGGCCATCGGCACGGGGATTCACATCACCTCAAAGAGCAAGGGCCTGGTCCAGCTCTTTCGAGTTTTGGTGGGACTCTACTCATAGTTTCCACCCGAGCCGGGAGAGCTTACCGTGACTCCCGCCGATTTTACAATGACATCGGCCTACGCTCACCGGGAGGCCCGTGACTTGAGAGACCACATTACACCGAGGAGTTCCGTGCTTTGGTTGGATTTGAGCCGATTCCCAAGGGATTGGGTATGGAGACGAGGAATGTCGAGGTGGCAGCTCGTACTTGCATGCGTAGCTTTTGCTAATGATGTGGATCGCTCAGCCAGCTCGGCTAGAGCATTCATATGGTTGATGCTATCACCACTATCATTGCTAATTCGGGACGCCGTCCATGACTTGCCTCCTCGACTCTTTGGAGGATGTGGATGGGATAGGGACGGTCTCTTGGGGAGAGGCCGGATTGGCGGAGCTCTACTTCTCGTTGGACATGTACAAATAAACAAAGTCCGCTTCTATGGATCGCTTCTCATTTGCCCTTGAGGTAGTCTCCTTTCTCTTCTCTTTTCTCTTTTCTCTTGAGACTTTTATGAGAGAGAGAATGACCTTTGATGCTTTGAATATGCAGGCCTGGTTTTGCGAGGTGATCGGGTTCTTTCCTTGGAACCACAGAGTGATATCACCATTTTCCCCGCGATGGTTCGCCGGAGGGGAGATGTGAGGGATAGGTTCACGGAAGACCCGGATCACTTTCGACTACAAGATGGTGAAGCCTCGTGCTCAACAAGGATGGACCGGATGGAGTGGACTTCTACCCCGGGGCGTATCCTGGAGATTTTGCCGGGAGATGCCGTCGAGGTGACAAGGCAGCAGGAGGTGGCTCACCGGGCCGACTTGCGACATCATATATCCTGGGACCATTTCTCGAGGCAAGCATGGTCATGTCCCTCCATTGGACGCCATTACTCCACACGATCCTCCAAAGACGGATGCCGCAGCCCGTGGACTCGGCAAAGCGGATGAGATTGAGAGGTACCAGGAGGTATAGCCGCGGAGGAGTATTTTGACATGGGTACCCCTACGCCGTGTTTGTGGAGCAACGCCCGAGGACGCCACGTAAGCCGACGAAGCCGGCGGTCACTCGTGGATATGGGGAGGATGAGCCTATCGACCCGCCTATCCCTCCCGCACACCTCTCATACGTCGTACACGGAGTACCGAGGAGGATGAGGATTCCCGTCCTCGACACGAGGGAGCCCCAAGATACCCCCGCCACCCGATAGCACCGTGAGTATACTCTTAGGGTCTTATTCCCTTTTAGCTTTCGCATTTTCTCGCTTTTTGCAATTTTCTCGAGATTTTTCTCGAGATTTTCGAGATTTTCTTTTCTTTTCTCGTGTTCCAGCCGCACATATGACAGTTGGTCAAAGTGCAACATGTGGGCCGGAAAGACGTGTGCCGATCCTTGGTCAAGAAGCCGGCTCGCGCTACTAAAGCATCAACAAGCGTGCAGAGCCCGCGCGCAAAAGGAGGCATGTCGGGGCGCAGATCCTCTTCCTCGGCTTCGGAGTACTCATCCAAAGGCCAGGCCTCGTGGGCGAGGTCCTAATGCTGATATCTTGGAGCAAACCGCGGAGTACGAGCACGACAACATCCCTCTTTCCGATGCGAGCGACCAGGAGGACGTGATGAGAGAGCCTAGCGTCTATGAGCTGAGCAGCGATGAGGAAGAAGAAGAATCTGAGGCCTAGGGGGTCTCTAGAGTAGATTTGGAACAAAACAAACAATGAACACTTTTTTATGCACAACTTGTTTATTTCTTGCTTTATTTGGGCGCCGATGGGGCGAAGACATTGTACTTATGCTTTATTTGCTTTTCTAATTCATGCTTTTTCAATTTGCATATTATCTGAGCCTTGGGGCGATTTTTTGCTTGGAATCGGGGCTGAAACTGGGCCAAAAATGATTTATAATGGTGTATAAATGCTTGAATGGCTTCTGGATATGTTTTTGTACAGGTTTTGGTTGAAAAAGTGGGGTGAAAACTCCCTTGGGCAGCAACTTTGGTTGCTGCAGAATTTTTTTCTGCAGAGGGCTAATGTAGCCGTGCGGCATGGCCTTGAGGGCAAATGAAGCCGTGCGGCCTGCGCCCGTCTCGAACCGGTTATTTTCTCGAATAAAAGCAAGGCTTGGCCATTTCATTTCATTTTCACTCTAGACTTGTCCCAATTGTTCCCAGGGCATATTTTGGACTTAAAAGCACCATCTTTGATCACTTTGCGATGGAGAAGCCCGTCAGATTGCAAAGGGGGAAGCGAGACCATTTTCTATCCGGTCTTCAATCTTGGGCGAGACATAACTTCCAAAATCACAAGGGGCTGCTTGATTCTTCCTTCAAGATCAAGTCTTTATGGCATTTGAGGGATCTCCCGCCCGATTGGGACTCGTTGAGAGCCGCAAAGAAAGTTCCTGGGACGTCCGAGACATGTTTATCGCTTTTCTTACAACGAAATCGTCCCAACGCACGAAGACTTCGTGAGCCTTGATTGGGGGTCCCGAGACCGAGGCTATATCTATTCCGCTGACGGAGACGTGCCGCGGCGGTAAAGCTTGCATCTTTTCTCGCAGATTCCTCGGGAGAGGCCGAGAGGATGATGGTAGCCCCTGATAGGATTGACCTTTCGATATCCCGGCAGTGTTTGGATCTCCAGATATGGCCGCTACCGCGGTGGCTATGGATGCTTTCATTCTCTCGCGTATTCTCTCGTTCTGTTCACCGCCGAATCCGTGGGGATTTGTCACGGTGGTCTCCTCGGACATGGTCGAGACTCGCAGTGGCCGGGAAGGATATCGTCCCACCGGTTTTGGGGGAGACTTTGCATGGGATCGACAGGATGGCTCGGGAGACCATTTCATGAGGTCCGGAGTCCGGCTATGTTGACTTTATGGCCGCAGAGAGGCTCGGGCTTTGCCTGGGGCTTTGCCGACTCAGCCCTTGGGTGATTTCTGAGAGGTGCACCTAGGCAACAGGAACAGGTAGCCGGGAGCCGATGATGGCTAGGCTATCCACTTCGGACATCCGTTGGTGGATACCACACCGGAGGTTGCGCACTGTGAGGATATTTCAGAGTCTTATGTTGTGAGGGTTCCGTGATTCTCGCCGGTCATCCTTCTACATACCCCGCTTGGTATCCAGCAGTTTGGGGCTTTACAGAGCCATTGAGTGACTCGGGAGGACATCCGGACCATGGAAGTGGTGTCATTGGACATGAGGGATCCAAACAGCCTTCTATTTCTTCTCGAGGGCTTGGACACATACCGCTTTCCCACCCAGGGCTATCTTCAGGAGCAGGAAGAGCACCATCTTGACCACTGTCTACTTGGACTGGTACGAGAGGGAGATGGGAGCGACTCAGGTCATCTTGGAGGAGAGACGTCGAGCTTTATTGGGAGCTGACCACGACTCGAGTAGGACTCTGAGGGAGACCGAGGCTAAGGCGAGTTGCCATAACCAATCAGGTGACTTGGTCAGGGACATGGAGGCTCGGTACAAGAGGTTGTCCGAGGTCGCTCCTTTGACTGAGGCTCAGAGGGAGGAGGTGCGGACTCGTGCTCGGATAGAGAGAGCACTTATTGACACGGGTTTGGTGGAGGCTCCAGTGAGGATACCGGAGGTCGGAATGAGGGATACCGACATCATAGACAAAAAGAGGAAGAAGACTCGACGGGGCCGAGGAAAAGGGAAGAAGACCAAAGAAGACTCAGCGAATGACGATTGACAGATCTTTTCTTAGGATTCCCTTATTGCCATTTTGCAAACACATTAGTTTATTTAGGCATTTTATTGTATTTTAGATCTTTGTAGCAGGCTAGCAGAGTCAAGAGGTAGACCGTGCTTGAACTCATCAAGAAGTTTTTTAACTTGTAATGAACAAGAAATATTATTTTAGAAATTAGTCAAGACACATTTCATGGAAATTCAGATGTCTTTTTTTTTTATTGATCAGGACACATTTCATGGAAACTTAATCGTCCTTTTTATTGTTTAGACCGAACCATATATGGCTGCCTACGTTCCCCTTTTACAAGAAAGGCTAAGGGGCTCAGGTCTACGTAGTTCATTCCGTGAACTAATTTTTTTCATGTGCACTCGTTTTTTGCCTAGACCGCCCTTTTTGGGGTTTTCAAACTTAGCCGGGCATTACTCTTTTTGCACTAAGATTTTTTTCTCTTTCTTTTTTTTATGTGCAACCCTGTCTTTTGCCTAGACCGCCCTTTTTTGGGGTTTTCAGCCTAGCTGGGTATTACTCTTTTTGCACTCTTTTTTTTATTATATTTTTTTTTTTTAGATATAGTATCTTTTGAGCTTATCACCGTTGACTGGGTGGACAAAGGGATTGCCATCCAAGTCTGCAAGCTTCATGGCTCCTCCCGATAGTATCTTCTGCACCACATAAGGGCCGATCCAAACGGGTTCCCATTTTCCCAGGGGGTTGTCTCTGGTAGGGGGCTTTACCTTCAAAGACTAAGTCACCCTCTTGATGTCTCCGGCCTTGACTTTTTATCAAACGCTCTAGCCATTCGCCTCGGTAGGCTCGGGTGTGTTCCATGGCTTTTAGCCTTCTCTCGTCAAGGTGGCTAACTCATCATGCCGCCGCGCAACCATTCCACTTCGTTGACACTCGTTTTCCAGAGGACCCTTAATGACGGGATTTCCAACTCCACCGGTAACACGGCTTCCATCCCGTAAGTTAGGCAAAAGGAGTTTCTCCCGTGGTTGTTCCGACAGACGTTCAGTAGCCCCGCAGTGCTAGGTGCAGCCTTTTCGGGCCAATCACGACCACGGTGGCCATCTTCCTGATGATCCGCTCGAGTGTCTTATTAGCGCCTTCCACAGCCCATTGGTCCGAGGTCCGTACGGGGACGACTTGTGGCGAGTAACTCGAATTCTCGACGCAGCCTATCGCAATCTCCTTCGAAGTGTGACCCATTATCGTAAATGATCTCGTTGGGCACCCCATATCTCGCACATTATGTTTTCTTTGATGAACTGGGCCACTTTTCTGGAAGTGAGGACCTTTGTAGACTTGGCCTCTACCCACTTGGTGAAGTAGTCGATGGCTACCAACACGAACTCGTGTCCATTGCTTCCTCGTCGGGCTATTTTCCCTATCACGTCAATGCCCCAAGTTGCAAACGGCCAAGGAGTCGTCATGCAAGACAGTCATGAGGTGGGAGATGGTTGAGGTTGGCAAACCGCCGGCACTTGTCACAGTTCGGACGCGACACAGCCTGTCTCCATGGAGATCCAAAAGAGTAACCCATTCGAGGATCACTTGCATCGTGGCTCTAGCATTCATGTGAGGACCGCAAGGACCATTGTGGACTTCGGTCATCAATTCTCTGGCTCTTTCTTGAGTGACACATAAGAGGAGTGGTCCTTGATAGCGTTTCTTGTACAGGTTGCCTCCTAGGATGACGTAATGGGAGGCCAGCCTTTTAAGAGCTCGCAAGCTTTTGGCTCTGACACCTTCTTTTGGTCTACCTTCTTCGTCTCTAAAAGTTGACTCTCCGTCTTTGAGGAATTGGTAAATCTGGTTGTACCAAGGTTCCTTTATAGGCTCGGGTCCTGTGTCCACTTCACAAATGTAAGGCTGGGGCTTCTCTTCTACCCATTCTGAAGGGCTTTATGGCTTTTCCCTCGGGGATCTCTACCAATGAGGCTAGAGTAGCTAGGGCATCTGCGAATCTATTCTTCTCCCTCGGCAAGTAGTGGAAAGTCACTTCTCTGAACTGTCCAGTCAACTCCTCCATATGGGCATGATACCGTTGCAGATTAGTGTTAGTGTGTGTGCCCTAGGCTTATAGTTTCTATAAACCTTGTATCGTCTTTATCATTAATAAAAGATAAATTTTATTATTGATTAATATATGTTTTTTGCATGTTTATTATATTAATCTGTGTCCCTAGTTATTTAGTATAAGTTGGTAATGGATGATCATAGAGATGATCATATGCATAAAGATGCACATTACAAACTTGTAAATAACTAGTATAATTGTCAATGGATAATCATATGATGATTATATGCATAAGAGATGCACATTGAAATTATGGGTACTTGTTGGCGTAACAAGTAACCGGACTTGACCCGTATGAGATTTATGTCATGGTCAAATGTCATAATTAAATCTCATATGGTCACTTCATTTAGTCCTTAGACTCGAGATTATCATGACCTTACATATGATGAAAGTTATGTTTGATTTTAGTCAAACGGTATCTTAACACGATATCTATAAAGGCTAATTTTGGCATGATCGGATTCATGATGGGAAGGATGATAAGTCAAGATGGAATTTGTCCCTCGAAAGAGAGATGTTTTGCTTGGGCCCTTCGATGAGTGATAATGATGAAAGAGTGTGGCCACACCCCAATGTGATTGGATTATCATTATACTCAAGATCGAGAAAGCATTGAACAAATACAAGTTGACGTGAACCATGACTTGTGTTCAATATAACATCGTGAGACAAAGGGAGAAATGGAAGTGTACCATTGGAAACGTGAACTCTTACGTTGTGTTATTTGGGTAGACATAATGGCTTGCTAGAGTCCGCTTATGTCTTATGAGGGTCGATATGATCGGACTCATTGCCAACATAATACAATCCTATTGGGTCACACACAAATAGAATGAATTGGTTGAACCGGAGGAAGAATGATTGAGAGTCTCGCATCCGCTACATATGTCACGCGACATATTAAGCCAACGGCTTAATATACCGCGCGACATAATAAGCCCGTACGCGGTTTGACAGCTCTCGTCTCTCCTAATACGATTAGGAGATGTATTCTTACTATTGTAGTATAAATACAGGGGTCTGTCAGACCTAATCAGCTAGCCGAATTTTTCAATAAATTCTCAATAAAAAGTCCTCTCAATATTCTTCCATAAGTTTTTAGGAATCTAGCAATTCCCAACCCGAGAATCGTTCTCGACATTCATATTTGTGTGGATTACCAAAAGAGGGTCTTAATTTGTTCAAACAAATCAAAGGCCTAGAGTTCAAATCTGAAGATCCAAAGAAGTTGAAGATTCGAAGATTTGAAGGTCAAAAAGTTTGTGATTACGAATCACATAATTATCCGTTCGATAGCTCAAGACCGGAAAGCAAAAAGGTTGGTAAATTCTATCTCATATGAATTCAATTTAATCGTATAGAACGGATCTTAGGGCTTGGGTTTTGTGTTAATTTGATGCTTAATTCCGCTGCGCATGGACCCATAAAACCCAACAGTGGTATCAAAGCCCCGTTCGTATGGTTAGATTCGAATTGGCATGCTAGAAAGTTGTTATAAAATTGTTTATAAATGTTCTAGGCTTGCTTTGTATGAGTTAGATTTAATTGTTTATGAGAAACAATTTGCTAATCTGCGAAAATCGTTTTCTGATTATGTTGAATTAAATCCGTAAAAGCCGTTTTACTTGATTTGATTGCTCTATGATTGGAATTGATTGAAATTCGTAAAATTACAAACTGGCAACTCATGTCATGCGACATAGTTGGCCACAAGGAGAAAATCTGGTAATCTGGCTAGTTATGTCACGCGACATACTTAGCCACTGGCTAGTTATGTCACGCGACATAATAAGCCAAATCGCGTAATCGCCTTGTTTAATTTTTCTGCTAACCTGTGATTGTGTTTACAATCTGAGATGTTTTATGTCTTAATCTGGATGCTATAAATTTCTGGAAATTGAGTTTATAGGGCTATTCTAGATTAATTCATTGTTTATGCTTGCTTAATTAATTAAAAGGTGTTTATTTAATTGTTGCGTTGCATAATTATTGAGTGTTCTTATGCTTGCTTAATTAATTAAAAGGTGTTTATTTAATTGTTGCGTTGCATAATTATTGAGTGTTCTTATGCTTGCTTAATTGTTTAAAAAGTGATTTTATTAATTATAGCGTTGCATGAAGAACTGTTATAATTCTAGAATGTTTTTGAACATTGAATTATAGTTCACTAATTGTTTATGAGAAACAAGTTAGTGTCTGATTGTTTATGAAACAAGTCAGTTTTACAAGTAAGATTATGCTGCAATCAAACCGATATTGTAGTTGTACATGTCTAGGAGAGTTCTGTCTAAGGATTGGGTACTTAAGTAGTCCTTGTGGCTCACCAGTTTCCTGGGAACTTACCTGGTGTACTTTACAGTTATCTTTGTTGACATGCTTATGATCTATTTTAAAGAACCTTCATTTAATGTTTAAGTTTTATGCCACCCCGAAAGTAAAACACTTGAGAAGTATTGGGATAGGTTGATGTAGTTTCGACTCGCCTGGGTGCATCATTCTATTCTAAGTATGGAGCAAGATGAGATAATGGTTGATGTAGTTTCGACTCGCTTGGGTGCATCGTTCCATGTATCTCATACGTTTGAAATTGGTTAGACTTAATTGGTGCTTTCAAAAGAGTTTTGACCCAAGGCATAAGATGAGATTAAAACATGTTTTGACATATGATGTCTAAAATCTCATAAAGGATCTAAGAGTCACATATGATGTGATTGATAAATGTTATCTACCTAAATAACTTAATTTTGGGCATTGACTCAGCTTAAACCAAAATTGAAGTGAAATATGGATCTTAGCCCATTATAATTATATGATACATGCTTGTATTTGAAGGTGTATAATTTAATGGGAGTATTTGTAAAATACATTATTTGCTCTTAAATGATAAAGGTGTTGATATTGATATGTGTTCATATAATTTGTATATTTTGTTGTATAAGTAGCATTATATAATAATAATTGTGATTCGTCCTTATGAAGGACAAAGTTCGAAAGGAATGATACAAATAATTTTGATTGGATCAAAAGCCTAAAGAATGGTTCTTAGGTAAATTTGTACGTTCTTGACGAATCCGTTCCTACTGAACCCATTGCAAATGTTGCAAAGGGCAAATAAGGAAGCAACATTAGAAACATATTGATGATTCTGACAATATTGCTTGCCTTGTAATTGCCACCATGTTTAAAGGCTCTTATGAAGAACCTTGAGCACATGATAACTATTCTTTTGTTTTAGCATAAAGCAAAAGGGAAATGTTCCAAGTGCAAGCTAGGCAAAAGATATATGTTGTGGTAAAGGCTCTTAATTCATATGATGAAAGAAGGAGCAATCCGCAAAAAGTGTTAATGGTTAACACAAGAAAGGGGTTCATAAAAGAAAACAAAGTAGCTAAAGCAAAGGTTGCTAAACCTAAGACAAAAGTTGTCAGAGCCGAAGAGGCTAAACCCAAAGTGTCTCAAAAGGATGCAGTTTGCTGTCATTGCAATGAGATTGTCATTGGAAGCAAAGTTGCAAGGCTTATTAGGAAGGCCTAAAAGGTGAAGAAGGGCAATATGATTGCCACTACTTCGAGTATCTATATGATAGATATTTTTCTTTCAACTTCTTGTTCTTGGGTATATGATACCGGATTGGATCCCACATTTGTTTAAATGTGCAAGGAACAAAGAATAGAAAGCTACTCAAAGAAGGTAAATTAAACCTATGTGTAGAAATGGAGCAAGGGTTGCTACATTAGCCATAGGGACTTATGAAGTCACTTTACCTTGTGAAGTAGTACTTGTTTTGAACAAGTATGACTACGTTCCGAATTTGAGTAGGAGTATTATTTCGGTTTCTTAAATGGATGATGAAGGATATAATTTTCTTATTTTCAATAAGAAGTTTTATATTCATTTAATGATATGCCTTATTGTAATGCATAAGTCATTGAATGGTCTTCATATCCTTGAAGATAAGAAACAAAATAATGTTGAAGATATCTATAATATAAATGGAAATCTAAACCGAACAATATGAACAACCAAGTTCATATGGCATTGCCGGATTGGTCTGATAAATAAGAAACATATATCTAAACTCCATTAACATGGATCTTTAGGACTCATATGACTATCACTATTTGAGGAATGTTGATCTTGTTTATTGGGATTATTGACCAAACCACCCTACACTAATAGTAGTGGGAGGGCTAGTGACTTATTGGTCATTATACATGAGATGTATGTGGACTATTACAAAGATTGCTAGGAGGATTTTGGTATTTCATCATATTTCACTAAAGACTTATCTAGATATGACTATGTCTATCTGATGAAGTCCAAAGGTGAATCGTTTGAGATGTTTCGAACATTTCAAGATGAAATACAAAAACAACTTGGTAAAACTATTAAGTACTTCGATTAGATCGAGGTGGTGAATATTTGAGCCAAGAGTTTGACAATCATCTCAAAACTATGAAATCGTTTCAGAGTTGTCTCAACCCGGAACACCACATTGTATGGTGTGTTTGAGAGGAGGAATAGAACCTTGTTAGACATGGTTCATTCGATGATGTGTAAAAATTGACTTTCCTAATTCCTTTTGAGGATATGCATTAGAAGTAATGCGGTTACACTGAATTGAGTCTTTACTAAATCGGTTCCTAAGGCCCCACATGAGATGTGGCATGGAAGAAAACTTAGTTTGTCTTTCATGAAAATTTGGGGTTGCGAATCTTATGTAAACAGACTTGTCTCTTATAAGTTAGCACCAAATTTGACAAAGTTATTTTCGGAAATTAATCTTATAACCTGTAAGTACCCCAATCTGGATCACACCCTTTCAAACACACGGGAAGCACCGCAGACTCATCAACGCAGTCTCAGAGACCTCTCTCACTCAAAACCCTCTCAAAACCCTCTCAAACCCCCAACCAAACCAAAGGAGGAGCCTTCCTGGGATAAAAAGGGACAAAAGGACCTTTTGGGAATTTTCAGAAATCGTAGCAATTAAGGTCCGTACGGACCTCTTTGATTCAATGATTACCGAATCCCCTTAAAGTCCACAATATTCCTCAAATCCCGGGAAAATGATTACTTCCTGCAGAGTTGGTCCGCACGGACCTCTTGCATGCAAGATGGTCCGTACGGACCTTATTGCTCAGTGGACACCATCATTCCGTAATATTCTCCATCATTGCATTCCCTCAAATCGAGGAAATCCAAAATTCTCGGATAACCAAGAAGGTCCGTACGGACCTCTTTGCTCCGAAATTTTTACTATAAATAGAGGGCCTCCCCTCCTCATTTTCACACACCTCCCTCTTCTCTCTTCCTCCCTTAGCCTTCTGGCTCCCCTCTAAGTCCTCTCGAGGCACTCCCGGCCCCTTTCGGATCCTTCCGAGGCCTTCCGAGCTCCCTCGCGGTGCTCCAAAGCCCTACCGAGCGCTCCTGAGACGCTCCCGCGCTGCCCCGAGGCACTCTCGTGGTACTCCGAGGCCCCTCGTGGTACTCCGAGGCCTTGCCTGGTCTTTCCACGGTGTCCCGGCTCTTTCCGAGTCAAACCGACGATCCCAAACCACGCCAAAACTCTGCCCGAGTGACTCCTGCCACCACAACGCACGCCGAACCTCTGCCCGAGTGATCCCGACGATCCCCACGCACGCCGAACCTCTCGCCCGAACGCAGCCTACAACCTCAACTCACGCCGAAACTCGTCCGCGTACAACCGGTCCCTCCCGAAGCAATCCCGATCCGTACCGAACGCTACTCCGACCTCAAACACCATTCCCACGGGAAGACAGACACGAACCAACATTGGTAAGGCTTCCTTCCATTACTATTTCAATACATTTTCATACATAGCATACAATGTAGACATCCGATACAGCATGCATTTTTAAAAGCACACACACACACAACATTTAAAGGATATTAGGGGTATCCGAAAGACTCGTTTTACGAGGCTACTCTAAAGTGAGCTCTAATATTCTAATATTCTCTTCCCTGGGAGTCATCCGACCTCCGAACTCAAAATCTCATCACACAAAAACAGCTTTAAAATTATCTTTAAACTGATGCCCTTTTTCAATGTTTTGGGCTTAATAAAAACGGCGTGGCGACTCTACAAATGCGAAAACAAACGGCGAGACACCTTCCAACGCGAAAGACTGCCAGATGCCGGGGCCGCGAGGCCTTGCTCGGATCCGGGCTATTTCAGTTGGCGACTCCGCTGGGGACAATTGTTTTAAAAACTTTTAAACAAAACAAAAGATTTTTAAAACGATGATGAGGGTCAAACTTTCATTTTACCCCTTCCTTTAACTGTTATGTGTGTGTGCACGTGCTTCGTTTTTATTTTACAAAAAAATAAAAATACAAAAAAAAATGCATCAATATACATCTCGTGCATACATTTAAAATTCTTCAAAAACTTCGTTTTACTCGTAAAAGAATTTTAGAGACCGCACACTACGCGCACCGCCTCGGCCGCACGCTACTGCTACACCGCACGCTACTCGCACCGCCGCTGATACACCGCACACTACAACCCTTAACCCGGGAGTGGTCTCGCTTGCAGTCCGTTTGGTCTTCCTAGGCCTCTTGGGCGCGCACGGGATCATTCCAAACATCCCATCCTAGCCAAGCGTCAACCCCGCACGTTTGAGTCTTGAGTCACACTCCCGTCTGCATTCTCGTTGGTTTTTACTCTAGCCTCGTGTCATACGCCTCGGATACATATACCATGCCGGCCATTTTCTCGAGTCAAGGCTCTAACTCAAGATCCCTTGCGCAAGCAAAGCGATGAAAGGTCATGCTAAAATCTTGACTCGATCTTGATTTCCGAAGCTACACCTGCACGATGTTCCGTCCCGATATACATCCATGCTCGCATGACACCATGTCATCACGCCTTTGATACGTCGCCCATGACGATATGACCCACCAACGCCTAACGTCGCGCATTTCTTGCGCAAGCAAGGTAAAGAGAGGTCATGCCAAACTCTTGACTCCGATCTTGACTTTAGTGGCCGGCTCGGTTCACTATTCACATGGCTAACGCATCAAAACGAACATGACAGCTCGGCCCTTAGGTTCGATTTTTCTTTAGGCCGGTGGAAACCGCTTGCACTATAGGACCTCGCCTGGGCCGTCCACCCCGGGATGTCGAAATACATGTGCAAAACGAGGGGCTTATAGCCGCACGTATGGTCTCCACCGACCCAGATCTAGCATAGTTGCGAAAAGAAGAGCAATCTTTTCCAACCTACCTAGGATTCTCGAGAAAACATGTTTTAAGTAAATTAAAACAACAACAAAAATCAAAATAAAAGAAACGGAAACCGCATGCCACGTGAGCTTTCCCCTTTTATCCCGTTAGGCCATTCCCGTGTCTAAACCTTGCCCGTCACCCTCCAAACAACCGAGAGTGGCCGAGAATACCCGGAGCCGCCTTTCGCATCGAGGTCACAAGGTCCGATAGCCCTTCCAGCTCAACGGTCCGCACCATCCGATACTCCCCATGACGGGATCAACAGATAACAAGAGGGAAACGGAACCCCGCCACTAAGGAACCTCCAGACAATGGAGGAGGTGCTGCGAGCCTTCGAAACCATCCAGAAGCGCCAAGAGGAACAAAGAAGCCTGGATCGTCGACACCTCGCGTCTTCGAGGAACAATGCAGCCTTCCCAACCTGATGGAACCTTTGTTCTCATAGAAGACGAAGACATACCGGCTCCCCCGGTTTCTCAAAGCTATCAGCAGGCCCCGCCTCCGCCAAGCTACGAGATCCCAGCAACGCAAAGCAGCTCTCGCTCAAAGCTCCCCTCCGGCATCAGTCAAGCAGCTCCGACATGCCCGCCTCGACTGCTTCCGCTTCCCGCTCTGCACATCAAGCTCATTACTAACAAAGACACATACGTGCTCGCTTCCGCCAGATCCCAATGCATCTCGGTATCCCCCAGGATTCAATCCTTTGCCTCTATACGAGCCTCGCAACCACAATCAAAAGTCCCCATTCTTACCAGGGACAGGCATCCCGAGCGGATATCCCGACATCTCAAGTTTGCCACCTGCAAGTCTGCCAATTGGGGCTAACGAATCGTTTCCCCAGTTCCCAAACACAACCCTTAGCGGACCAGGCAATCACGCCCTCAACTTCAACACCCCAGGGTATGGGTTGGTATACACTCAACTACCTCCCCAAGACTCCCGAATGGCGATCCCATCAGCCAATCCACCTCCATCTTCGGTGTCCGTCCCTGAAAATGGTAACCCACCTCAGACAGCGGATCCCCACATGGCCTGGCTGATTGAACAAATGAAAGACATGCAAGGCAAGCTAGCTAGTTCTCGGAAGGACTCCCTCCTGCCTACCGATCCGAACAAAGTGGTCCCTCTCCCTCCAAAGTTCAGGATGCCGGAAATGGAAAAGTTTGACGGAACAGAATGCCCAAAAACCCACATCGACACCTACGTCCTGGGTATGAGAGCCAAAGGGGCAACCCCTCAACAGATGGCAGATCATTTTCAGCATTCCCTCAAATCCACAGCACTAAGGTGGTTCCTCAATGTGAAGGCAGAAAACCGCTCCACATGGGATCAGATCAGTGAAATCTTTCTGGAGAAGTACCGCGCCAATCTTGAATGGGAAACAAACCGCCATGACCTGCAAGCCACCGAACAAAAGGATGACGAACCAGTGGGCGAGTTCTACAAAAGATGGAACTGGAAGCTAAGCGAGATAATGGATCCACTTTCCAAAGAAGAGCAGATGGACATCTTCCATTCCTGCCTCAAACCATCTTTGAGGACCTTGATCAGCCACCATTTCTATCCAGATCTCCGTGCCATGGTCAACGCCGGGACAAAGTTTGAAAAGACTCTGAGTCTTCAAAAGGCAACAGCAACCCCTGCCTCATCTTACCGCTATCGAACAAACCTGGCAACTTCAACTCCTGCCCCAACCAAAGGAAAGGAAGCAGCCGGAACAGTGCACTACATTCAGAACGGAGCTCAAGTAAACCGCGATCAAGCAGCCCCAAAGAATAGCAACCCCCCTCGCTTCCCACAGTTCCAGCATTTTGATAACCTGGAAATGCCCTTGGGTCAAGTATTTGAAGCTTTGGTGAAGCGAAATCTTCTCAAACCACTCGAGAATTTCCAACCGAAGACCCTCAAACCCAACATGGATATGAGCAAGCACTGCGCCTTCCACAACTACCCCGGCCACACCACCGACAATTGCTTCGTACTCAAGCAGGTGATTCAGGGGCTCATTGAGGAGGGAAAATTGGAACGCCCTCGTGGTCCCAATACCATTGGAAATCCATTCCCCCAGAACGACAGGGTAAACTCAATAGCCGTTGACGAAACTCCAAGCGAGAGCAGACTCCCTGCAATTTCCGAAACCGTCAGCATGCTGTCCCGCTATGACTGGGAGCGTGAAACAAGAGTCAAAAGGTCTCGTGACCGGGAATTCCGACAAGAACGCCCAAGGGCCACTGTCTCCCTACGATCTTTGCCCCAGCCAAGGCATACAAATGGATGGATCGAACGTTCCCGCACGAGACTGAGTCCAACGGTAGCACGGGAAGCGGTTTAGCCTTCACAGACGATGACTTGCCAATATGTGAGAATCGGCACAACGAAGCCCTCCTCATCCTCATAAAGATAGAGATGTTCTTCCTCCCGAACGTCTTGATTGATAACGGCTCCGCAGTCAACATCATTGCTTTAAGCACACTGAAACGGCTCCGCATCGACCGTGCTCTGATAAGGCCTTCACCTCTGTAATCCGAGCCTACGACTCCACCGCACGACCAATCGTAGGAGTCATCAATTTGAGGATCCAATTCGACGTACAACTGGAGTCGGTAGAGTTCCAAGTCGTGGAAATCAAACCCACCTTCTCTCGTTGTTGGGACGGCCTTGGATACATCAGATGAAAGCCGTATCATCTACTCTTCACCAATGCGTGAAATTCATCAATGCCAATGGAGCGATCGAAGTGATCCGCGGAAGCAGTGCAATGGCAAGTGCTTGGCCAGCAAGCTATGACCCAGAAGAAGGTCCCGACATGACCGAATACTCTTCCCCAGATGATTCTCCTACCCTGTCCCGCTACGAAGTGGATCCTTACATCCACGCTCTAAGCCGCGACGAGCTGGAAATCGAAGAACTCATGGGACAGGATGACAACTCTGACATATGCGACTGTGAAGAATGCTTGAGAGAGGATCAAGAGATGGATGCCCTAATGGAGATTGATCGAGGAGTAGACCCTTACTTCGCCGAAAACCCTCTTGCAAACTGGCTCATCACCGATCCCCCGGTACAAGACAACCCTCTAGCCGACACTCTCGGATCTTACGGGGACAGCCATCATAGCCTAGTTCAATTCAACATTCCGGTGTCCGACCTGGACGAACAATGGCGCAACCTCCTCCAAGGCTTAATCAGGGAAGGAGATATAGCATGTCCGCTCGAATCAGACATTGTAAACGTCGTCCAAGCAAAGATCCTGCATAAAGAAGCAGCATTCTATGAAAGTGATCAACATCAGCAAGAATCCACTCCGACCGCCGAATGCTTCGCCCTCCTAGAAGTAGCCCTCGCCGACTTCTATCATCAAAAACCCCCAAGGACCGGTGGCAACACTAATGGAGGGACATCATCGTGGGAGCAGCCAAAAACCTCCGCGATCCGGTTTGAAATCGAACCGCATGCAAGCTACTTTCCGGACTCATGCCAAGGGAAGATTGGCCACCCGAACCAAAGACTCACTCCCTCTAGAGCTACGCCCATCCAAGAGTAATGAAGCCTCGGTCCAATCCCTCGTCGCCTATAGTCTAGCTTCGAGTCTTGTTGTCTGTCTATTCACATCTTTTGAGTCTTTGACGGCTTTACGCCCGACGATTGTGAATCTTTGATCAACAATGTACAGCCTTCACGCTTTCAATAAAAGGTCCGACTTTCCTAAAAAAAAAAATCATTTCATCGCATCTTTAACAAATGATGACATTAACTAATCAAAACAAGTTAATAAATTCATCTATACAAAAGGCAAACACATTAATTAAATAAATGCATCAAGCAAACATTTAAGCATGTTTGTCAAACGAGAGAAAACCGGCCCAAGCCGCCGAGAAGGTTTTAATCACAACGATTTGCAAGATTGTCAAGAGCCAAAGAGACGCAAGTTCGACGCCATTTCCAAAGATAAACCCATTTTCCAATACCTCAAGAGCAGTGGAAACCACCTTCATGAACAAGGAAGACCCACACACGTAAGGGGTCAAAACCAAGAGCATCATGGCCCTAAAACGCCTCGCCTCTCACTTCGTCATCCTCGGGACATGTTATACAAGAAACGCTACCACGGGCCACTCCTACGCCGCGTCGCCCAAGAAGAAGCAAGCAAGTTCATGAACGAAGTCCACAATGGGGCTTGCGGTCCCCACATGAACGCCGTGAGCCCCGATGCAAATCATTCTCGTGATGGGCTACTACCGGATCTCCATGGAGGCGTATTGCATCCACTTTGTCCGAAGCCGCGACAAGTGCCAACGCTTCTCCAACCTCAATCATCTACCTCCCCACGATCTCTACCGCATGACTACACCTTCGCCCTTTGCCACTTGGGGAATTGACGTCATCGGGAAAATCGCTCCGCCAGCAAGAATCTGGCCACGAAGTTCATCTTAGTAGCCATCGACTACTTCACCAAATGGGTCGGCCAAGTCCTACAAGGTACTCACCTCCAAGAAGGTCGCGCATTTCCTCAAGGAAAACATCATATGCCGATACGGCATCCCAAATGAGGTCATATCGCATAACGGCTCACACTTCGAAGGGGAATTCGACAGCATCACGGGCCGAATTCAAGATCACACGTCACAAATCTTCTCCCTACCGGCCACAAACAAACGGCGCCGTGGAAGCAAAGCAAACAAAACCTCGAACGGATCATCCGAAAATGACCACCCGAGGACGAGATTGGCCCGAGAAGCCGCACCTTGCACTTTGGGGGCTACCGCACACGGGCCGTAATGTACCACGGAGAAACCCCATTTGCCCCGACCTACGGATGGAAGCAAAGCCCTTCCCATCGAGCTAGAAATTCCTCACTCCGAGTGCCGCTGCTGGAAAATGACATCAACGAAGTCGAATGGCTCCGGCCGACATGACGAATTGGCTCGCTAGACGAGCGACGACTAAAGGCCATGGAACACGTCCGAGCCTATCAAAGCAGGATGGCTAGAGCTTTCGACAAGAAAGTCAAATCCCGAGACATCGTGGAAGGTGACCTTGTACTCAAAGAAAAGCCTCCCACTCGAACCAACCCACCTGGGAAAATGGGAACCCACATGGATCGGCCCTTTCGTGGTTCAAAAGATCTTCTCCGAGGCGCCATGAAGCTACCGTACCTAGACGGCAATCCCTTCATGAATCCAAATAACGGAAGCAAACTTCGCAGATACTTCGCCTAAAGAAGAACAACTGTGCATCTCTTGGCACTCCATGTAGTGTCGAACTACGCACTCCGAGCCCTCTAGTCCGGGAACGTAGGCAACCTTAATTGGTCCGGCCTAAAAATACACAAAAAGTCAAAAGTTTGAATGTCAATCAAGACCTCCATCAAGCTACGCACTTTTCAAGAAACACGCCCAGTTAGCCACCTTGACCAAGTCAAACGACGGCGGCAACATCAAAGGACATCCGAGGGTCACTCAAGATCAAACGACCGACTCATGTCTCGCTTCCAAGCTGTGGGCTTGTTTTCGCCCTCACGCGCTTCAAAAAAAAAAGAGCTCGAGCAAGGGCTCACAAAAATAAAAAAAGAGAGCTCGAGCAAGGGCTAACAAAAAAAAAAAGAGAGCTCGAGCAAGGGCTCACAAAAAAAAAACAATAAATAAAAGAAGCTCAAGCAGAAGCTGCAAAAAAGTGGTCAAGAGCCCGACGCCAACAAGAGGCAAGGAAGCTACGGAAAAGACCGTCAAAACGACTTGTCAAGTGGAGCATTCAACCTCTCGCCCAAGCACAAAGCCTCAAAGAAAGGGGATTGCTGTCAGGCCTGCATCGTCTGGCCCGCGAATGCAAATGTAAAAGTCCAAAGATGGACGCCGACAAAGTGCACAATGTAAGCAAAGGCAAACAAGAGATCTTGCGTCTCGACAAAGCTTTAAAAGTAAATCACAAATCACTAACTACAACATTTCTTGATGAGTTCAAGCACGGCCTACTCTCAAGTTCACAACATGCTAAAAGACAAATTTTTAATACATTTAACTAATAATGTGTTTGCAATGCAATGAATGGATACTCTAGAGGTCATTCCGCGCCATCTCGCGCTTGTCCCCTCGCCATTCTTTTCCTTTCTTCCTCGTCCCCGGCGAGTCTTCTTTCGCTTCACGTGAACCAACTCGCGTCTCTCGCCCGAGATCCGGGGTCCTCCCCGTAGAGTCAAACAATCCAAGCAGCTCTCGTGGCTTCATTCGCCCGTGCTTCGGCTCGGATCTCCTCCCCGCGAGTCCGTAAAGAGGACCTCTCCCCGTCGCCGGTCAACTCTAGTCTCGTAGTCAAACAAAGTGTCTCCCGTCACATCCAAAGGGTCGACCTGTGCTTCGAACTCCTAAGGCAATAGCTACTACGGCAACCGGGTCCTGCACCGCTACACGCCCGCTTTCCAAGACCACTTGGGATCGCCCAACACGCCGCTCATACCAAAGCCGTATACCGAGTCGTCAATACAACGCTCCCCGACGCCTAAGGAGTACCACAGAGGGAAAGCGGAATACTTCCATACCCTCGTAAAATACAAGAAGGCACCCGAAGCCGCCATACAAAGAGGAACTACCTCCGCAGAAGCAAGGTCATCCTGCCCCAACAAAGGCTCCCGCTTCATCCCAAACCGCCGGAAACAAGCGACGGAATATAGAAGGAGGACCAAGACAAACCCGGGAACTCGACAACGTAGGACCCTTCCCGCAAGATCCTCCCGGTCTCAATCCTCCAAAGGCGGAACCCACCAAATGATCTCGATGCGTACCAAGCCGTGCCATCCATCTCTCCCAAAGTGCGGATCGATCCATATCCAACACAAGAGGTCGCGTCGAGCAAATGACCACGGGCAACGACGCCTGAGCCTCGGCATGGCCTCGAAGTCTCTCTCGCAGCCTACAAGGTGAGCAAAGCGGGGCTTCCTCTCATAAAACGATCCCTGCCGCGACGGCCGATACCATGAAGAGTCTCCCCAAAGACCAACGGGACAATATCCTCTCCACTCCGCAGCGCCCTACCACATCTAGCAAAGCGCTCATCACAAATGCCAAGGGAACCGACTGTAAAAGCGCCGCCATCACGCACAAGGCAAATACATCCCAAGAGACGTCACTCTCATCATCAACCATGAACCGCTCCGGCAGCTCGTAAATGTCGATATGACCCGAATCAAGGATCATGCCCCGCACTTCTTCCAACGAAGCACGAAGAAAGTCCGCAAGCTTCACGCTCACCGCAAAGACCACCAACCAAAGGAAGCGAGATGGCCTCCACCTCCGGTCCTCCAATCAAAGCCCGAAAATCCTCAAAAGTGGGCACCATTTCATTGTAGGAGAAACAAGACACGTGCCTCCTAACGTCCTGCAACTTCGCGGCAGCCCCGCAACAAATCCCAATCAGAACCAACTCCTTAAAAGACCAAACCGAGCAAAGACGAAACCTTACCTCGAAAGCCCGTCTCGATGCCTCATACGGCGCCGCATCCACGTTTTCAACCGCTCAAGGAAGTGTGCTTGCCTCTCCGCGAAAGCCTCGGCAAAATTCTAGGGACGTACGAAGAATCCATGGCAAAAATGGAGGTTCCTAGAGAAAATGGGGAAGAAAGCTCGAAAATGGCCGCAAATGGGGAAATGAGGAAGAACCAGCACTGGAAAGCATTTATGTCCTTCCCAAAAGCAAGGTCGTCCGTACGGACCTCTTTGCATGCTAAGTATGTCCGTACGGACCTCCTTGCAAACAGAACCCATTTCCCAAAGAAACAAGATAAAACCACCGTCCTCAAAGAAACCTTGCTCCAAATTGCCCAAACACTGCCAAAGCCATTCCCGCAAACATACACTACCCACAAACGCACTCTCACCACGTGGCATGCACAAAAATAAAAAATAATAATAGCAACAATTTCTAGGACAATTCCCTGAATCACAAAAATGACATTACATCTTAAAATAAAATACTGCTTTGCCATGCAAATACATGTGTTTTATTACAGTACCCAAAAATGTCTCGTTGCTAAACAAAAAAAAAAAAGAGGGATATGGAAAGAGGGAAAGCAAATGAATACTAATCGAATCCTCGCATCATCATCCTCGCCAAGGTCCTCCAAAGAGAGAAGTCTGGCATCCCAATAACTCGCCCGTCACATCCTCGTCGTCTGAATACCGAGCACCCGCCCGAGGCTCCCACGAAAAGTACTCGAAGGATCAAATCCGCGAAAGGATCGAAGAAAGAAGGCTCGAGGAACCCTCACCCCGCGCGCCATGCGAGGCATGAACCGATAAAAGTGGCCGCTTCCTCGAAGGCCCCCGCAGCCTCCCGAAGACGTCCCCGGCATCCATGCTATGCCGCCCTCAAAGGCCCCTCCCGCCGCGGCTCCGGCCGGCTCTAGGCGAGGAACGTCCCACGTAATGCCTCGAAGGCATAGGCTCGTACGCCGGCACACGACGCGAAGACCGGCAGACATCTTCGACGCCATCTTCTTAGCGAAGGAGCGCATCGCCACGTAACGGCGAGTCAAGATATCGTAGGCTCTCCCGGACTCCGCACCAACAAGAAGCCAAGGAAACGCCATCAAATGCGCTTATACTCAACAACAAAAAGAGAAAAATGCGTAAAAGATGCCAAGATGGAAAAGAGTCAAGACACTCACCGATCCGTCGGATCCACTCATGCAGCAGAGCTCGCTCCGAACGGGCTGCATAATTCTCCTCCTCGACCCGTCCCCGCGGACGTACGTGAAATCCGGTCCCCGCATCGGAATCCTCTCGGGAGCCTCAAGCGGCCGCCCTCTCTCCCGCGCCAAAGACTCGCGGCGTCCTCGCCTTCCTCCTCACGAAGGCCCCGTACTCCTCTCCGTATAAAAATGAACTCCTCGGCGCCGACACCGCCAAGGTACCTCTCGAAATCAAGCACATCCATGTCCCGGAATCAAGCATCCCAAAGGGAGGGTCCTCTGAGCCACGGAAGCACACCGGCCACGCCGCTGTAAGACCCGCTCCCCTGTGTACATGACATCACAAGTCAAGCCCCGCAAAGATCTTCCGCCGCTGCCGTCACTCTCTGGGAGCTCCCTCGAACTCATCCCCTCATACCGAGTCCACGGGAACAAGACAAACCCCTCACTTCTGCTATCTCTCTCCGTACGCTCCCGCACATCCCCGTAGGCGACGGTGAGCTTCCCCGCCGGTCCTCCTCTTCCTCGCCGTACGAGCCCATCCCAAAGATAGCAGGTACGCAAAGAATGCCCTTCAGATCCCTATCCCACGGGAAGCACCGGAAAACCTCATAAAACCACACCGTGACAAAAACAGAGAAGGCTCAAAGCAAAGACAATGGAGAAATGACAAGATCGCTAAATCAAGAAAAACAAAGAATAAACTCATACCTCCAAAGCAAAGTCAAACAAAGCCAACGAATCAAGCCACCCCCGCTAAACCGGTCCAAGGAGAAGTAGAGCTCGCCAAGCTCGCCTCGCCCCAAGCAATGTCGTGCACTTATCCAGATCAATCAAGCTCTCCAACAAAGCAAAGCGGAGCCGCGGTCGCGTGGTTCGAGAACAAAGTCTCTGACAAAGGCATACCACAAGAAGGAGCGCGCCAACCGCTCCGCTGTCACCCGGCCGGTACTCCTGATGTAGGCCCCACATACCGGCCGTGATCCTCATCTCCACGTCGCCGTACAAAGATCCCTGTGCCCCCGCGAGGACGAGGCTCAAAGCCCAAGCAGCTCGGTCAACACATCATCGTAGATCATATCTCTCCACCGTACCGGCCCTCCTTTTGAAGGAAAGCCCGGTAATAGCAAAGCAAAATCGGTCGGCGTCACCGTCACCTCTCCCCCACTCATGGAAGGTGTGGGTGGTATCCCACCAATACTCGATAAACCCAAGGAAGACACTCTTGTTCTTCCTCGTATTAGACACTCCAAATGTGTTCTCAACGAACACACCTAGGCCAAGCATAAACCAGCCTCCGGGGACTCGGCCTACCGTCCACGGAAATATCGGCATCCGCCGCCATAGCCAACAAATGCCTCGAGCGATCCCCGAGTCTTCATCCTCTTGGCCTTCCCGGCCATAAGCCCTGCATCCCGCAGTAAACACAAAGAAAGGTACGTCAATCACAGTACTTAAAGGCACATATAACCCGTCACAAAACACGGCACATATTGCACATAATTGTCACATACATTATACATATAATTTTTCCATGTAACCCGTCACAAAACACGGCACACAATGCACATAATTTTCACATACATTATACATATAATTTTTCCATGTAACCCGTCACAAAACACGGCACACAATGCACATAATTCTCACATATATCATGCATAAAATTTTTCCTATGCAAATTCCGTCACAAAAACACGGCACACACTGTACACATTTTCTCAAAAGAAAAAAGGGGGGATTAAACCCTACACGACACATTTTCAAAAGAAAATCCGTCCCAACACGGCACATATTGCACATATTTTCCCCACAAAGTCCCGTCACCCAAAAACATGGCACACACGCACGACACATATGCATAACACAAAAAAAAATCCGTCCTTACACGGCACACACTTTCACATATAACCCGTCACAAAACACGGCACGTGTCACATTTTTTTTCACAAAAATTATCACTACACGATAATTTTTCTCACAATGTACATACATAAATAGCATACGGTACAAAACACCAAAGCATGCAATTCACTAGATAGGCACTTTATTTTCACAAATAAGAGCTAATCTACACATTTCTGCACAAAATACACATACCCACAGTTTTTACATGTACATTTTCAACAATTCATCAAGAATTTCACAAAAGGGCATAAAATAATAACAAAAAAAAAAAAATTCAAAATGCGAAAACTAAAACCTAGTTCTAGCATTCAAAAATTCGAGCAGGAATCAAAACGGAATGCATTTCTTACCTCCCCAACGTTCATGGAGCAACGATTGTGCACCTCCGGATTCGGATACAAAACATCCTGTTCTTCGAAGATGGAACGAATGAAATCCAATTCCTTTGGAGCTCCATCCGTTGCTCAACCACCTCTTGATCAAGGCTGACGACGACTCCTTCGAGATCCCTCCGCCATTGCAAGCGATTCAAGCGAAAAATGGAAGAATTTGGTGTAAAAATGGAGGATTTTCTCTCTCTCTCTCGCCCGGTTCACGAACCGGAAATGAGGAAGAAGAAGTGGGGAGCCTCGCATTTAAGCCTGGTCAAAACCTCGGAACCGTAAAAACAAAGGTGGTCCGTACGACCTCTTTGCATCCGTGTTGGTCCGTACGGACCTCTTTGCAAGAGGGGGCCAAATTACTTTCCCCGCCCTTATAATCTTTGCCCCCGGCTGTCCTAAGGCCTTTTCCAAAGAAATCCAAGTGCGTAATGGTCCCTAACCCTTCAATTCAACCACCGCCGTCATCGTAAGACCGGTCCGCCCACTTCAACGGCACTCAATCCATCCTGCCACGCCAAGACCGGGCCTTCGCCACTTCAACGGCATAATCAATCCCGCCGGCTGCCGTAAGACCGGTCTCCGCCACTTAACGGCAATTCAACCACCGGCCGCCGCCGTAAGACCGGTCTCGCCCACTTCAACGGCAATTCAATCCCCGGCCATCAACGTAAGACCGGTCCTCGCCCACTCCAACGGCAATTCAACCACCGCCCGCTCAACGGTAATTCAAGAAGGAGCCAACACTCTCCCAAGACGTAATCCCAAGGCACGAGACGCCTCCAAAACGCCCGACGGCAATTCAACCAACGCCCGCTCAACGGCAATTCAAGAAGGAGCCAACACCTCCCAGCACGAATATCAAGGCACAAGACGCCTCCAAACGCTCAACAACAACTCAACCACTGGCCCTCAAAAGGAGGTCCGAAGTCATCTTCCCAATAGAAAAAGGGCCCCTACAAGGTCACGCATCCCTCAAAGCAATTCAAGCACCTAGCAAACCGCAAGCTCCGAATCTTCGCCCACTTCAACGGCAACGCAAGCACCGCCATCAAAGTAAGCCCGAGCTCCTCCCCAACAAGTCAAAGTGGAAGTCATACAAGACCGCATATCCTCAAAGACCGACCATCATCCTTGCCCACTCAACGGCAAAACAAGCACAAGAAGGAGCCAACACCTCCGAGTACAAGTCCCAAGGCACGAAGCGCCTCCAAAATGCCAAATGGTGAAGCAATCACCGGCCGTCATCCTTGCCCACTTCAACGGCAGCTCAAGCACCGGCAGTCATCGTAAGTCCAACCTTCTACTCAACATGCAAAAACACAAAGGCATCTACGCCTCTCGAAGCACAAGGCAGCCACGCCTCCACAAATGCGGCTAGAAGACGATTCAAAGTCCTCGCGCATTACATCAAACTGCGGCTAGAAGACGATTCAAAGTCCTCGCGCATTACATCAAACTGCGGCTAGAAGACGATTCAAAGTCCTCGCGCATTACATCCACAAATGCGGCTAGAAGACGATTCAAAGTCCTCGCGCATTACATCAACCGCCGCCAGAAGACGATTCAAAGTCCTCCAGCGTGGCACCAACCGCCGCCAGAAGACGATGCAAAGTCCTCCAGCGTGGCACCAACCGCCGCCAGAAGACGATTCAAAGTCCTCCAGCGTGGCACCAACCGCCGCCAGAAGACGATGCAAAGTCCTCCAGCGTGGCACCAACCGCCGCCAGAAGACGATTCAAAGTCCTCCAGCGTGGCACCAACCGCAATCAGAAGACGATTCAAGTCCTCACGCTATCCCCAGCCCGGAAGGCTTTAAACCACTCGGTCCGGAAGACCGTATAAACCTCCCAAATCACTATCTCCTACCCTAAGGCCTTAAACCACCCGATTAGGAAAATCGTAAAATTCCATCCCGTGACACCACCACGTCCTCACAATTGACCTCGGCGGTCACCACATCTCAGGACATTACCACGTCCTTACCACTGACCTCGGCGGTCACACAACACTTCAGGGCACCACCACGCCCACATGCACTCACAAATTCACGACCTCTGAACTACGACTGTGCTTGATTCCCGCCAGGGATACGTAGGAATCCTATCACAGGGTCCAAGCCATCGACCTATGCGGCCACCCAGACACCACCACGTCCTCACAAATTGACCTCGCTACACCACATCTCAGACACTACCACGCCCTACCACCGACCTTGCGGTCACACAACACTTCAGTGGCACCACCACGCCCATTCACAAAACACTCACCCCACACCCGAACTACGACTGTGCTTGATTCCCGCCAGGGATACGTAGGAATCCTATCACAGGGTCCAGCCTTATTGACCTAAACGGTCACACCAAAGGACACCACCACGTCCTCACATTGACCCTCACTTCGCCACTTCCTCTCCCAAAGACGCGATCCGCATTAGGACCCTTATCTTATCGGCGACCCCACTTCTTTCATAAGTGACGTCGTCGAGGGGCTTCGTAAGTACCCCAATCTGGATCACACCCTTTCAAACACACGGAAACACCGCACTCATCAACGCAGCCTCGTAGACCTCTCTCACTCAAAACCCTCTCAAAACCCTCTCAAACCCCCAACCAAACCAAAGGAGGAGCCTTCTCGGGATAAAAGGGACAAAAGGACCTTTTGGGAATTTTCAGAAATCGTAGCAATTAAGGTCCGTACGGACCTCTTTGTTTCAATGATTACTAAATCCCCTTAAAGTCCACAATATTCCCTCAAATCCCGGAAAATGATTACTTCCTCGTAGAGTTGGTCCGTACGGACCTCTTTGCATGCAAGATGGTCCGTACGGACCTTATTGCTCAGGGAACACCATCATTCCGTAATATTCTCCATCATTGCAGATTCCTCAAATCGAGGAAATCCAAAATTCTGGATAACCAAGAAGGTCCGTACGGACCTCTTTGCTCCGAAATTTTTACTATAAATAGAGGGCTCCCCTCCTCATTTTCACACACCTCCCTCTTCTCTCTTCCTCCCTTAGCCTTCCGGCTCCCCTCTAAGTCCTCTCGAGGCACTCCCGCCCCTTTCGGATCCTTCCGAGGCCTTCCGAGCTCCCTCGTGGTGCTCCGGCCTCCCCGAGCGCTCCCGAGACGCTCCCGCGCCGCCCCGAGGCACTCTCGAGGTACTCGAGGCCCCTCGTGGTACTCCGAGGCCTTGCCTCGGTCTTTCCACGGTGTCCCGGCTCTTTCCGAGTCAAACCGACGATCCCAAACCACGCCGAAACTCGCCCGAGTGACTCCCGCCACCACAAAGCACGCCGAACCTCTCGCCCGAGTGATCCCGACGATCCCCACGCACGCCGAACCTCTCGCCCGAACGCAGCCTACAACCTCAACTCACGCCGAAACTCCGTCCGCGACAACCGGTCCTCCCGAAGCAATCCCGATCCGTACCGGAACGCTACTCCGACCTCAAACACCATTCCCCAGCGGAAGACAGACGCGAACCAACATTGGTAAGGCTTCCTTCCATTACTATTTCAATACATTTTCATACATAGCATACAATGTAGACATCCGATACAACATGCATTTTTAAAAGCACACACACACACACACAACATTTAAAGGATATTAGGGGTATCCGAAAGACTCGTTTTACGAGGCTACTCGGGTGAGCTCTAATATTCTAATATTCTCTTCCCGGGGAGTCATCTGACCTCCGAACTCAAAATCTCATCACACAAAAACAGTTTAAAATTATCTTTAAACTGATGCCCTTTTTCAATGTTTTGGGCTTAATAAAAACGGCGTGGCGACTCTACAAATGCGAAAACAAACGGCGAGACACCTTCCAACGCGAAAGACTGCCAGATGCCGGGGCCGCGAGGCCTTGCTCGGATCCGGGCTATTTAACAACCACAAAGAGAACAAAATGTTTGTTGCTCTATACGATTTGTTTCTTGAGAAATAGTTTCTCAATAAAAGAATCCAGTGGGAGTAAAATTAATCTTGAAAGAAGTTCAAGAACCCGAAAATAATATGGAACCAAGATTAGAGACAGAACCAAGTTCACAAAGAGTTGTGGAACCGGTTCAAGATGCACAAGTCCATCGTAGATTGGATAGGTCACGATCCGAACTCAAGAAATAACTGATTTCTCGTTGCGGAAAGTGATAAAGTGGAAGTCATTGAGAATGACGATCCTACTTGCTATCAAGAAGCGATGTCCCCTCCTAATTTGGATAAATGGTTAGGAACCATGGAATCCGAATTGCAATCCATGTTTGACAATCAAGTTTGGAACTTGATTGGGCTACCTAAAGGTGTAAAAACTAAAGGGTGCAAGTAGGTATTCAAGACCGACATGGATGGGAAGGTGTATACTTTCATGACTAAAAATTGTAACAAAGGGATTTGGGCAAATTCATAGTATTGACTATGTTGAAACCTTTTTCGCCAGTTACAATGTCGAAGTCTGTTAGAATTTCAACTGCTATTATCACATATTGTGACTATGTGATATGACAAATGGATGTCAAACGACTTTCTTTAAATGGAAAGATTATTAAGGATGTGTATAGTACACAACCCGAATAGTTTGTCGATCCAAGAAACTCTAATAAAGTATGCATGTTGCAAAAATCCATGAGATGGGTTGAAGCAAGCTTCAAGGAATTGGAATCTTCGTTTTGATGAATTGGTCAAAAGAGTTTGACTTCATCAAAGAACAAAGATGAATCTTGTGTATGCATGAAATTCAGTGGGAGCGTAGGAGTATTTCTATTGTTTTATTACAATGATATCTTACTCATTGGAAAAACAAGTTCCGACACTTAAGACTGTTAAGTCTTGGTCAAGGAAAGGTTTCTCAATGAAAGACATGGGTAAAGCCGCTTACATCCTTGGAATCAAGATCTATAGAGATAGATCTAGAAGGATAAATTGGTTTGAGTCAAAGTGTTCACATTGACAAGATTCTTAGAAGAGTCTAAGAAGAGTAGCTTGTCAATAGGTCATGGTATTTCTCTTAGCAATACTCATTGTCTTATGACAACCGATGAGCAAAGGAAAATGAATGAAGTTACATATGCTTCGGCATTTGGATCCTGGGCCATGTATGCCATGATTTGTACTAGACCCGGCGTTTCATATGCTCCATGCATGATGAGTCGATACCAATCTGATCCTGATATAAACCATTGGATGGGAGTCAAGATGATCCTTTAGTACTTAAGAAGAACTAAGGATATGTTCTTGATATTTGAAAGGTTGGAAGTTAATCTTGTTGTAAGGGTTACATAGATGACTAGCTTCCAAACTGACAAAGTTATTTTAAAATCGCAATTAAGATTTATGTTTATGCTTATTAGAGGTGCAGTTTTGATTGGAAGAGTTCCAAGCAGAAATTGTAGCCAATTCTACTACTAAAAGAGGTAGTTTGGATCAAAAGTTCATTAGTGCTTTGGAAATGTTCCAAGTATCACTAATCGGTGAAACTCTTGTTATGACTATAGTAGTACCACTTGTGCAAACAATGGAACCAAGGTCACAACAACGATCCAAACACTCACTTAGACGTTCTTTGAGGAATTCATAGAGAATGAGAAGAAGTTAAGATATACAAAGTATCAACCGATGATGACATTAGGGATTCACTTACAAAGACCCCTCGCATTACAGTGCATAAGCATGATGGTCATGTTAGATCCATGAGTATTCGATACATAAATGGAGCCTAGTGCAAGTGGGAGCTGTTAGTGTGTGTGCCCTAGGCTTATAGTTTCTATAAACCTTGTATCGTCTTTATCATTAATAAAAGATAAATTTTATTATTGATTAATATATGTTTTTTGCATGTTTATTATATTAATCTGTGTCCCTAGTTATTTAGTATAAGTTGGTAATGGATGATCATAGAGATGATCATATGCATAAAGATGCACATTACAAACTTGTAAATAACTAGTATAATTGTCAATGGATAATCATATGATGATTATATGCATAAGAGATGCACATTGAAATTATGGGTACTTGTTACAGAACAAGTAACTGGACTTGACCCGTATGAGATTTATGTCATGGTCAAATGTCATAATTAAATCTCATATGGTCACTTCATTTAGTCCTTAGACCTGAGATTATCATGACCTTACATATGATGAAAGTTATGTTTGATTTTAGTCAAACGGTATCTTAACACGATATCTATAAAGGCTAATTTTGGCATGATCGGATTCATGATGGGAAGGATGATAAGTCAAGATGGAATTTGTCCCTCGAAAGAGAGATGTTTTGCTTGGGCCCTTCGATGAGTGATAATGATGAAAGAGTGTGGCCACACCCCAATGTGATTGGATTATCATTATACTCAAGATCGAGAAAGCATTGAACAAATACAAGTTGACGTGAACCATGACTTGTGTTCAATATAACATCGTGAGACAAAGGGAGAAATGGAAGTGTACCATTGGAAACGTGAACTCTTACGTTGTGTTATTTGGGTAGACATAATGGCTTGCTAGAGTCCGCTTATGTCTTATGAGGGTCGATATGATCGGACTCATTGCCAACATAATACAATCCTATCGGGTCACACACAAATAGAATGAATTGGTTGAACCGGAGGAAGAATGATTGAGAGTCTCAAGATCGGCTACATATGTCACGCGACATATTAAGCCAATGGCTTAATATACCGCGCGACATAATAAGCCCGTACGCGGTTTGACAACACTCGTCTCTCCTAATACGACAGAGATGTATTCTTACTATTGTAGTATAAATACAGGGGTCCTGGTCGTAACCTAATCAGCCTAGCCGAATTTTTCAATAAATTCTCAATAAAAAGTCCTCTCAATATTCTTCCATAAGTTTTTAGGAATCTAGCAATTCCCAACCCGAGAATCGTTCTCGACATTCATATTTGTGTGGATTACCAAAAGAGGGTCTTAATTTGTTCAAACAAATCAAAGGCCTAGAGTTCAAATCTGCAGATCCAAAGAAGTTGAAGATTCGAAGATTTGAAGGTCAAAAAGTTTGTGATTACGAATCACATAATTATCCGTTCGATAGCTCAAGACCGGAAAGCAAAAAGGTTGGTAAATTCTATCTCATAGGAATTCAATTTAATCGTATAGAACGGATCTTAGGGCTTGGGTTTTGTGTTAATTTGATGCTTAATTCCGCTGCGCATGGACCCATAAAACCCAACAATTAGGGTCCACAGTCTTCCACTTGTTGGAGACTTGGTTGATGATCAGGGCCGAGTCTCCGTAAACTTCGAGCTCCTTGACATTTCTTTCTAAGGCAGCCTCTCCAAACCAAAGAATGCAGCTTCATACTGCGACATTATTCGTGGCAGAAAGTTCAACTTGAGGGCTACGGGGGTATGCTCATCTTTCGGATCGAATTAACAGCATTCCTACACCATTTCCTCTTTTGTTAGCGGCTCCGTCAAAGAACAACCGCCATCTATTCTCGTGCTCAACCGCAAAGATCCCTTCATCTCGGGAATTGGGGTTCAGTGCCCTCTCGTCTTCATTACTCGGGGAAGTTCGCTGTCATCCGACAATGCTTGACCCTCGATGGCCTTTCCGGGTCACATAGTTGATGTCGTATTCGCCAAGAAGAAGGACCACTTCGCTAAACGCATCGAGAGGGAAGGCTTGTCAAAGATGTACTTGATAGGGTCCATTTTCGAGACCAAATTCACAGGTGGGCTTCGCATATAATGCTTCAATTTGCCGACTACCTGCACTGGGCCTCCCGCACAGTGTCTTTTCACATGCCGAGTAATTGAGCTCACTCCCCGTAGCTTCCTACCGACAAAGTAAATGGCATTTTCTACCCGAGAGTCTTTCTTTTCCCGAGCAAGCATAGCCCCAACCGCCGTGTTCAGGATAAAGTGAGATAGAGCAGTAAGAGGCTTCGTCTACGTGGGGGCATAGTACCGGGGATGTACTAAGTATTCCTTGATCTCGGTCAAAGGCATCTTGGCATTCTTCGGTCCATTCTCAGGTCCACATTCTTCTTCATGAGCTTGAAGATGGGCTCGCACATAGTGGTCAATCGATTGACGAAACGGCCGATGTACTCCGCAATTTACCCATGAAGCTCTTGACTTCTATCTCGGGTTTGAGGTGGCCTCATATCCATGATGGCTTTGATCTTTCGGGGTCAACTTCTATACCTCGCTCCGTGACCATATACCCAAGCACTTTTCCCCTTGTCACTCCGAAGGTGCATTTGGCGTGGTTTAGTCTCATGGAATGATGTCTCAACCTCTCAAAGAATTTTCGTAGGTCAACAAAGTGTTGCCCACCCTCTCCTTTGGAGCGGATTATCATATCATCTACGTAGACCTCAATCTCCTTGTGGATCATGTCATGAAAAAGCGCGGTCGCCGCCCTTTCGTAAGTAGCCCCGCATTCTGAGCCCGAATGGCATTACCGTATAACAAGCAGGTTCCCATGGTGTGGTGAAGGCCGTCTTTTCTTGGTCTTCCTCGGCCATCTTGATCTCGGTTGTAGCCTCGCAAAACCATCAACGAAGGATTTGACTTTCGTAGTTGGCAAAGGGAGTCCACCAGATGCTCTATGTTTGGCAGGGTAGTCGTCTTGGGGTCAGGCCTTGTTCGCATCTCGGAAATCCACACAAAGAAACAAGCACCTTCCCATCGCCTTGGTTACTGGCCACGATGTTAGACAACCATGCTCTGTATTCAATGACTCGATGAACCCTACCCGCAGTAGCTTCTCAATTTCTTCTTTGACCCGTAGAGACCATTCCGCTTAATCTTTCTCGCTCGCTATCGGCTTAGCATCTCGGTGCTAGAGGGATTCTCGTGTTCTACTATCGAACCGTCTAGCCCCTAAGCATATCCTTGTATGACCATGCAAACACGTCGACGTATTCTCCGAGCAGCTCGATCAATTGCCCCTTTCAACCCCCGGAAGAAGCTTCCAATCTGTGTCTCTTTAGGTTCCTCAATAGTACCCAAGTTCACACTTATCAAAACCTCCTCGGCCTTGGGCCCGGTTTTCCTCTTTTTCGAAACTCCGCTTAAAGATTTCTTTAATGTATTGTTCGTTTAGTGTGTTTGCATCTTGTTCAAATGATTCATTATTAACCTGTTGTTAAGTTTTGAGTTAATTTATCATTTGTTAAGTTGGCAATAAGAGGATAATCGTAAGGATTTGTCATTTCATTCAAAATAAAGGGAAAGATGACATCGATTACATTTTCATAATCCTCGAGCGTGAGGCCTTCGGATGACTCTCGAGGACCGGAATTCAAAGATTCCCGACTCGACCGAATAGACAACACTCGACTCGGACCCTACGCTACTTATTGACTCGAGGTGGACTTCGACAAGGGTCGACCGAGATCTCACTCCTTCTTTGCCGTTGCCCCCGGGAGTAGCAAGCCTTGCCAAATAAGGTTTTTCGTAAAGTTGGAGACTTCGAACCGATCAAAAGCTTGTCTAAATCATTGACGTGCCAGATCGTGGAAAGATGGTGAGGGGAACTAAAGTAACTTGTCGCAATCTTTCGCCTAGCTCTTCCGTAGCGACCGGACTCATTGATCAAGTTTCTCGGCTCATTTTGTCGACGCACCGCCGATAGGTCATCTTTTCCTTGCCAATCTTTGATACCACCACCTGTCAAGATAGCCTATAGGAGGGTTGGCTTGAATGATGCCGATAAAGTCTTCTTCGGGAGAGACTTCTGATCCTTCCCCGATTGGCCAAATACTCTATAGGCTTTCGTATTCGTCTTCTAGATCTCGCTAGCTTTTTGTTGAATCTTACAATGGCAACAAACCTCGAATTTTCTACTTCAAGAGGGTCACTCGATCATAGGGATATCAGCCGGACTGTGCTTGGGGTGACGGGTTCCTTGACAGTTCCTTGGCATAACCGACATAGTAGTCAAACTTGCCCGAAGGCTCTCCCAAAGTTCCTACGCTCTTGTCCCCAAACTTCGTATCTTTCCTTAAGCTTCACCGTGTGGACTTTCTTCTTCTTCTTCTTCCTTGAAGGAGCGTCCTCATTGATCCATTCTTGATACTCATACTCTAAGCAAGCCTTCACAATCACATACATCATACCGTATGTGAGGCTTGGGTTCAACCGGGATAGCCCCTCCAACCGCTTGGTCATTACCGTTGTGGATTACCATGTTGGCCATTTTGACACCGAAAAGCCGACAAAACCGAGGAATCTCGGCAAACCTGCTCCGAGGATTCTGCGCTAACAAGTCGCCGACCCTGTTCTCACCCACTTCTTTCTCGCCGCGGGAAAGTGGATAGGAAAGGTTTAGACTCGGTAGGTGTTTAGCCGAAGGCTCGTGCAATATGCAAATTAGAATCTTCAAGTTTACTTAAAACAAAGTTGCCTTTTATTAATATCTATTTGGTTGGAAAAGGGGTTCTCGCCCTTCTTTTTCACAACTACTCTAGATCCCGGATCGCCGGGTTCCGTCACTACGTCTATAAGCCCTCGTATTCCACCCGTATTTCGACCTCCTGTGGTGGACACAAACGGCGAGGGTCCTATAGGGCACGCGGATCCCACCGACCGAGAGTAAAGAACGCTTCCTATCGGATCTAGCGGGTCATAGGACTTTTCAACGCACGAGCGATGCGGATTATAGTCAAGGCAATACCGGAAAGTCTCGCTCTCTCGCTCGACGGATCTTTTGCGTGAGTTTCGCTGAGCGAATGACGGCTTTCGACTTTCTAATGTCCGAGAGAATAATAGGCATGGGTCGGGCGGTAAAAAGCCGGATGACACAAAGGTCACATTGAACTTCGTTGCATACGCAGCGCGTGAGTCGAATCGAAGTCAATGCTCGGCCAAGATCTTGCCAATTTTTCCTTGTCGGAATTTTCGCGTAGCTTCGCTTGAGCGAAAGATCTTGATTTTTGGCAAAGACTCGGTCTTGACTCTTACGCATTCCGTGCGGGTCAAGGTCAATAGTCAATGTCGGAGTCAAGATCCCACCGATTTTTCCTTGTCTAATTTCGGCGTAATTTCGCTTGAGCGAAAATCTTGGCTTCCGTTATGAGCTAAGGCTTCGACCTTTACGTGGGTACGCGATCGCTATATGACACTGACTAGACCAAAAACCAACCAAAAGTCACGGTTTTTTGAAACGTGTGACACCGGACTGTGCATTGGTCGACACCGGGCCGCCATGGGGAGGTTGGGATGATTCCGTGCGCGCCCGGGAGCATCGTAAGGCCGTCCGTGACTGCACTCGAACCACCTCTGCTGAAGGACGTGCGTGCAAAAGTGTACAGATATATCGTGCGCGTAGTGTGCGTTCTCCTAAAATGTTCCTTTTTGAGTTAAAACAGAGATTTTCATGAATGTGTTTTAAAGGAATGATTTTCGGGACGGGGAAAATGCAACACGTAAGCACGTAAATTTTCTGGGAGCCCCACCGCCATGGAAGCCGAGTAGCCCCAAGCCGCTAGGACTCGCCAGATTAACCATGATTTTTCCCGGTGGAATTGCCACGAGGTCGCCCGGTCGAATCCAATGAGGATTGAGCCGTACGACCGCATGGATCAATTTTCCAGTTCCACTCCTTTTGCTATTTTTCGTGTTGTTTCCCGTTTCAAAGTATGCACTGCATTCCAAGATGCAAATGATGCAATGCATGGTAAAGAAAGCAAGCACGATTAATGAAATTGGCGATGGGAGTCTAACCCGCTCAAAGGGAAAAGCTTTCTTTTATTTTTTTTTTCAAAATTGTTTTTCGAAAAGTGGATACCGGTACGCTGGATTGTTAAACCACCGGTTATCCCAACTCCCACGTCGTGAGTGTACAGAAGGGTAAGTGGTTTCCACCTATATACCGAGTATCGATTTTTTTGTTTTGAAAATAGAAGCTTTTCTCCTTTGGGTTATCCTCAAATGGAAGTCGCCAAACCGTGGAATGTGGTGCCCAAATTTTTGTTGTCAGATTCACGCGAGTTTGAAGACATCCGAGCTTAATTTGAAAACGGAGTCGCCACGCCATTTTGATTACCTCAAAACTTTGAAAAAAAGGTTTTTACTTGGGTTCGGAGGTTAAGTTACCCCTGGGAAGAACGCTTGGCGTTCACTCCAAAGTGCACTTGCACGGAGCAAGTCTCCCAAGATTTCGCAATCGTGGTTGCTTCGCTGTTGCTTTCTTGTGTGGCATGTACGCTTTGCCAAAATAAGGAGGGGGAATGTCCCAAGTTGCTCTCTCCGGACGTACAAACCATTTTGTTGGTTGTCGCCGGGATTCCTTTGGAATTTTATGTATTTGGGATTATGATCCCGTCCTCATCTTATGACTTGTGATCATCGCATTTTAAACCTCGGGACCCTCGGGACTCGCATGTGATCGAGAGAATGACTCTCTTTTGGTCAAAGATGAGGTTCTTTAGAAAAAGGAGGGTCCTTAGCCCATCAATCCTACGCTTTTAAGACGGTACGAGCCTCGTATAGAGGCTTCATACTCTTTTCTTAAACGATAATCGGAGATATAGGGTTCAAGGTGTCCCTTTCTAAAGAAATATGAAACCTTTAATGGAAGGAACGATGTAAAGATAGGATCTTTTAAGCACCGGTCATCATTCCTAGGTTGGGGGAAAGGGGGAAATGCATGATGAAAAACGACACTTTAATGAAAAAGATGACATTTTTTGGGTTGCAAATGATGCACTTAGTTTAAAAGAAATAATCTTTATTGCAAACGATGCAAAAAGATTTGATTTTTATGCAAATGATGCATTTTTGTTGAAGAAATTGGCATTCATTATGCAAATGATGCATAAAGATTGCATTTTGAAAAGCATATGATGCTAGTTTATGGTAAAGACATGGTCTTTAAAGCAAAATGATGCTCGAATAAGGGGTTTTGAATGCAAAGGATGCATTTTTATTGAAAAGATTGAGTTTTTATATGTAAATGATGCATAAAAATGACATT